>JAHKKF010536321.1:11693-22061 GCA_019740295.1 Labeo calbasu
AAACAAAACAAAAAAAAACAATATATATATATATATATATATATATATATATATATATATATATATATATGCATTCTGAGCACTTTTGAGATATTGAGCTTCAAAGTTTTTGCGTTCCACAAACTTCTTTAGATAAAACATTTTTATTTAAAAAAAGGCCCAAAATGTACACAGCTTACAAAAGAAACTTCACATAATGTAAATAACCAAATAACAATATATATAAAAATATCTCAGTTCTGAAAAAAATGTCAGATAGAACCTTATATATGTTTAATGAAGCTCAGAGGTGGCATGAGTGCAATCAAATTCATAAATTCGTGTTGAGATTAATGTTTTAAATATAAAAAAAATATTAAATGATTTAAATAACTGAAAGGATACTTTAAAAATTTAACTAAAACTGCCAGTAGGTGGCAGCAAGTCACTGATTTAATTACTGAATCATTCATTTGATTCGTTTGAATGGCTGATTCATTCGGGAATAAAGCAAGTGACTCTTTATGAATGACAAATTGAATCATTGACTCACTGATTCGTTAAAAAACGCTCGTTTATTCATAAACGAAACTGCGCTGTGTTTGAATGGAGATTGGCAGCGGCTCAGTTGTGACGACGAAGTAGAGCAAAATCAGGCGATACTGTTATAGCCAGACAATGTAAGTCACTTAATATTAACTTCTTGTTCATTTAACTGTTGTAAACAATATCTCATTTACAAACTCCCTTAAAATCACTGAAAGCTGTCACTCATCTGTTCATCGCGATTTCACAAAGTTCCATTATAATCAATGAAACTCTCTACACTGCAGAATCAATCTCTTATTTACACTTTCTCTACACTTTGTTTATGAAAGGATTGGTGAGATATGTCTGTGATAGATTACTCAACGTTGCAAAAACAAGCTCCCCTCAGCGCAAACGCAAATATGCTGATCGCACATAGTCGCACGTAGTAGTTTTCAGTCATAAATGCGACTGAAATGTTCGCACTGTAGAGCCCTGGAATGAAGTTAATGTTAATGGAAGAAACTACATTTTAAAAAATGATTTCACAATGTTAGAGGTTTTTTGTTTTTGATTGTAAATGTAAAAAATAGATTTGTTTTTGTGCGCTTGCTAATGTGTTGTTTTAGCATGTTGCTTGTTGTTTAAAGAGGCTGTTGTTGTGCGTTGTCTGGTAATACTGGTTGCTATAGGTGCTTACTTAACTTACTGGCCAAAACAAAAGAATCCTTCTTGTCTCTAGATGTGGAGAATATGGGCATTTTTCCCTTCCCATTTCCCATTTCTTTAAGTTACTGTACTTTTGTCCTTGTAGACATTAAACAAAACAATTCTCCAGGGACACTTCACCCTTCTCATTTTGTTCCAAACCTGTATGAGTCTGTTTCTTCTGTTGAAGATATTTTAAAGTTGTTCATGATTCCCCAATGATTTTGGATGCCGCTGATTTCCATATTATGGAGAATAAAAGTATGAAAGTCAGTGGGCAACAGACACTGTTTGGTTACTCACATTTGTCAAAACATCTTATTTTGTGTTCAGCAGAAGGATGAAACTCAAACAAGTTTGGAAAAACATGGGGAGGGTGAGTAAATGATGACATTTTTGGGTGAAGTGTACCTTTAACAATGATATAATGATAATAAAGAGTTCTACAAATAGATGCTATTTTGGAAAACAAACGTTGCAGTAAGTGTATTTTTGTACAATTTTTATATTTTCTTCAGCTCAATTCTGTATCTACATTCAAATATGGACGCTTTATATACTGTATATTAACTAATGATCTCTTATAGTTGTATTATGCACTGATATTTCTCCTCATCATAGTCTGTAGCTCCACCTGCTGGAGTGACTGGGCTATTGTTCAGGGTTTTTGAAAAACAAATATTACAGCACTGGAAGAAAATGGGATTTTTATTACTATTTTTCACTTCCTTGTTACATATTTTTGTTTTATTGCCGTTTATTTATTTGAAATGTATATGTGTATATATAAGGTTCTAGAAAAGCTGGCAGTCAAATTTGAAGGCATGAAAACTGAACTGAAGCCAGCGCTCTTCTGTAAATACACAGACAGTTCTGGTTTCTGTTTGTTGCTGTCGTTAATCCTATTTAATGGAAGATACTTGTAATTGCCCACTTAGGATCCTTAAAGCTGGGTTCCTGTTGGTCCTGCTTGGTTGCACCTGGCAAGCTCTCTGCGCTTTAAGAGTATGTGGGATTGGGTTTCGTGAGGAACTAATCCTTCCTGCCTGCATCTCTAACAGCCACTGACCCACAGCGAGACGCACTGTGCCTTTAAATACAGCCACATATTTCTCATGGCTGACCAAACACAATTCGTTGTAGGTCTCTGTGAGTGCACGCATAGTGAGTGTGCAAGGTTTTGAATGAATGTATGTCTCTGTTGTCCTGTTATGTTAGTTCTGATACATATATAATGCCCGAATGAAAAAGTAGTACGCTTAATTGTAGTGAATGTGCCTTTATCTTTAAAGTACATTTTAAAAAAATAACTTGCAGATAGTATATTATTAATACAATTAAAGGCCACTTACTGCAAGTGTACCTATAGAGACACTTTCACTTTGTAAATATCAAATTAATAGTTAAGCTTTAAGATACATTTTAATATATATTTTTTAATGTCCTAAAGTACACTTATTTTTGATGTGTTGACTAACATACTAAGGCACATGATTATAATTTGAACTTCCGTGTGTTATTTAACATTACATTTAACTTTAGGATATTTTAAATATGATAAATTGCAACTTTATTATTACAAATGTATACATTTATTTAAATACATGACATACACGTTTCAATGGAATTTAGTATATTTTAGTTAACCATAAATGCTTGTCAGTAAATTCAATCAGCACTCTTTAACCATATTTCAATACAATTATGAAATTACATATAAAGACGTATTTAATAATTCCTACTTAATTAAATAAAAATTCAGCTAATTGCAGTCATTACAATTTTAAACTAATGCATTTTTATTTAATTGTAAATGACATGCAATTAAGTGATGAAAATATTACATTCAGTTCATACTCAACAAAGTATAATTTTCATAAGTCATATTTTCAAAAATACACTAAAATATACTGTCAATGATTTTGCCTTCACAGGATGATTTTATTGTAATAACATAAAATGTTTAATTATTTATTAGAAGCATAACAAGACTGTAAAAATCCAGTAGTCATTGCAATTACCATCTATGCATATATGCACTATTGCTATTTAAAAAATGAAATGAAAACGTTTGTGAAAAAAATTAAATAATAAAAAGTAAAAATGAAACAAAATCGTACAAAAAAAAGTCTAGATATCATAATGAAGAAAAAGCCTAGGTAATAAAATAATAAAAAAAACTTAAAGTTTTCATATTTTTTTCATATTTCATATTTTTACTTCTGTTCATCAAACCAAAGTCATGTGGTGCAACCAATAGTTGTAACCAAGTATTTAAAATCTGAAAAAATTGCAAGGTTAATTTTAAAAAGAAAAGTTAAATTAAAAGTTAAACGTTAAATTTTACAATTTTCAACTTCTTCACTTCAATATTTTAATTTATGTTCATTAAATCAAAGTCATGTGGTGCAACCAACAGATAATTGAATCTTTTTATAAAGTACATGACATGCACTATTGCTAATTAAAAAATAATACTATAAATTAAACAAAATTGTACAAAATCCTTGATATCATAATGAATAAAAAGTCTTGGTTAAAAAAAAAAATGAAATGCTTGAAAAAAGTAGTTTGTGGAAAAAAATATATACTCACACACACATATACATATATATATATATATATATATATATCTCAAATAAAAATATTTAAAATCTGAAAAAAAAATGCAAGTTTAATTTTAAAATGAAAAGTTACATTAAAAGTAAAAGTTTTTTGAACTTCGTCGCTTCATATTTTAAGTTATGTTCATTATGTTCACCAAAGTCTTGCGGTGCAACCAATAGATAATTTAATATTTTATAAAGTACATGACATGGCAAAGTCAAGGCCCCAAACAAACAAATAAAAAAATAAAAGAAATAGCATCTCCTCATCAAGCACCACAATCCGAGGCTAAAACGGTGTACAACAAGTCACATGCCAAAGTAAGTTTTTTTTAAACACCATAATAATTGCAGCAGGCTCAAAGTCTTTTTTTTTTAAATGCAACATCCACAACAAAACAAAAACTGAATTTCTACACTACATTTTTTCTTTTTCAATCATCCATTACACTAAGATATGCATAACAATATGGAAGAAAAGATCTCCTGCTGCTTCCATTTCATCACAACTTTAACTTTTGTATAGGTTTGGTTGTGCAGGATGATAGACAGATATAATATTTAGCATAACATCTGAGCATAAGATCTGAACTATTCCTGACAGGTGATCGAGTTGACCAGTGAAATCAGTTCAAGGGCAGGTCTGCGTTTAACTGGTTAGAAAAAAATAAAAATCACTCCCAATTTATACGAAAGTCACTTAAGTTTACTTCTACAATTCAAGGGGGATCACAGTCGCGCTGTGCTTTCAAAACAGGTCAGTAAATGGGAGGACTCACTGGAGGTATTGTGAACTATTTGTTTATAGGGAGCACGAGTGTAGAGGCCTCGTCTGTCGGTATTTAACCGACTGCAGCTTTGGACGTGCCTCATTTCCAGAAGGACCTGTCGTAGCTTGAGGGGATACCAAGCTGACAGGCCTCAAAACGCTGCGTGGCTATCACAACACACTAATGGCGGTAAAGAGGGACGACTGATTACAGGGTTTGGCAGGCAGTCTGTCATACACGCTCTCACGTAATGGGCAAAAATGGAGTGTGGTCTCCTCAGACAGTGCTGACGGGTTTAGAACGATCGCCACGCTGGGGCTGAACGACCCTTTCCAATCTATATCCGTGTTGGTTGTTTCAAACTAGACTGTGTTATTGAATGTGGAGTTTTACTAGCATTTTTTAAATGATTTTTTACTATTCAACATGTGAAAGTGAATGATTTGTGTCAGTGTGGTGAGTTTTTATTTTTTTACCAACCTCATTGGAAAAATGTACCCGTGGCAACATATCAATTAAATTTATATTTAATTCTGCGACACTTTCAAAGTGAAATGTCCATTGAGTGGCACTAAAAAGTGCCTTCAGTTTTATCCAAAGCAGATTAACATCAATCTGCCAATGTTGTATTATGTTGATTGCGTAAGTGTCGCAGCAGTTCGGAAATATCCAGTGAGTGCCGCTAAAAGATTAATGCTGTATTGAGTTTCATAAATAACGTACCGTTAACACTAAACCTAAACTGTGAAGCTAAACAATAGTGTTCACAAAAGTAATCAAGTAACTACGTTTTTGAGATATTTTATCATTTTTTATACTTCTTGTGTTAGGACTCATTCCCAAGCGCTCTGTATTGCAAGTGCAATGCTCTACCAGGTGGGCTTTCAAGCACGTTTGCAACATCGTAAAAGCCATACAAATGGACCTAGTACAAAATAAGTGTTTATAAATGAATAATCCTCCCCTGTAATCATAATTTGTGTGAAAAAGAATACAAATTGTTGGTGTTTCACTGGAAACTGTAGTAAATTGTATGTTGGTACATTTTCGTAGCAAAAAAAAAAATGTAATGATAGAGAATTTTTTTTTCATGGGTCCCTCATGGGATTGAATGAGCACTTGCTAAATCTCCACTATGGTTTCGGATAATGTCACCTCAAATAGTCAGAGGTCGCCTTCCGATTACATTGACACTCACACTACATAAACGTCACCCTGGACTACATTTCCCATGTTCCATTGCACTGATTATGCACTCACCTGCAGCCAATCACACACACTTTAAATACAAGGCCCTAAGCACCATTCAGGACCGAGTATTGTTTAGCATTTATCGCTCTCCTAGTGATAGCTACATTAGAGAGCCATTCTGAGTTTCCTGATTTTAGTTTAGTCTTGTTCATAGTCTGGTTACTTGAGTCTCGTATCTTAGCCTGTTTATCTCGTCTTGTCTGTCTGCTGCCTGCCCTGGAATTATTGCCTGTCTTGGATTATCTAATGCTATCTCACGACCAATTCGTACGTGTATTACAAGGTAGTTTTTAGTTACGGGTAGGTTTAGGGGCAGGGTTAGGTGTAGGGCATTTGTACAAATTCATATGTATTGTGCAACTCATAAAAAAATATATAAGTTTTAGCTAAAATCGTATGAATTGGTACAAGTGAAGTCTACGAATTCATACCAATTAGCCACCTTGTAAAATATGCACAAATTGCCATGAGACCGAACTGGATTATCCCTTTGTCGTGCCGTTTCAGACTCTGATTTGCGCCTTGTCTGGACATTTGCCTGTCTCTGGATTACCCGTTTGCCTTGCCCCCTGGATTATGTTCACTGTCGATTCACCCTCAGCTTTTTTAAAATTTATGTATTTGATTGTATTTATTTACTGTATATTACGCTGCTGCCATACAGATCTAATATAAACATGGGATTTCTTTCCCAGCTGTTTACATTAGACATAACTGACTGTTTTTGTAACTCATGTGTTTTAACATAATTTAACTTTGCGCTTAAACTGTGTATTTGACAGTTTAAGACCTGAAAGACAACTTAGTTTAGTACTCACATGCTGTGTGACGGCTGCTTTCTGTGAGTTCGCTTCGAATATGTGTGGTCAGAAAACCATATATCAGAAGTTTAAACTAGTATGGTTCAAAATGCATGATTTCAGTGTGATAGACATGACAATCAAAACCAAACAGATGTTTTTTGGCAGAGCATCTGTGTAACGAGCCGTAAAGGCACAGTTCTATCAAAGTCCCTTTTAAAGAGGTCATCGGATGGCCATTTTCCACAAGTGGATATGATTCTATAGGTTCTTAATGAAAAGTATATAATATACTTTGGTTAAAAATTCTCAATGGTTGTGTAAAACAATACCCTTTTTACCTTGACAAAATCATCTCTGCAAAAATCGCCCTGTTCTGGTCGAGGTTGCTTTAAATGTTAATGAGCTCTGCTCGCCCCGCCCGTCTCTTCTCTCTGTGGAGTGACGATCTTGTTTACTGTAGCTGCGTTCAGCCGCTAAACTTCCTAACTAGCACGTTATAAGGAAAGGCGATTGCAAAGATTCATTAAAAAAAAAACCCTTATACTCACTTCTGCTGTAGGTGAAGCTGGATCACGAATGATTCGCACAAACATAGACGGATATATGTAGATCGGCAGGCGCATTCCATTCACAAACAAATGTAATCTACTGCATCTTCAGCAGCTCAGATGTCGGGAGTAAATGACGACCACTACGTTCATTATTACATCCAGCAACACAACTCCTCAATTGCTCAATCTGAGATATCGAAACAGTGGAGGTCGGACTGTTACAGCTCATTTGGGCGGGTCTGAGGTAAGACGCTCATGTCAATCAACTATCGTAGGAGCGGCCTCTGCGGGTGTGACGCCACACTGACAGACATCTGAGAATGGCTCGATTTGAAAAAGGGGATATTATTTTTACAGATTATTTAAAAACACTGCATGGATTTTTATCATTATAGGGTAGATTTGTACATACACTGCCAACACACATTAATGTTCAAACATGTAAAAGTGAACTTTACATCCGATGGATAGGAGTGAACCGTCTTTGTATAGTCTTTGGTCCAGTTCTGGAAAAGGGGGTGGGGAGCAGCAGATCATTTGCATTTAAAGAGACAAGTACGAAAACAGCGTGTTTCTGCTTCCACTCAAAATAGTCATTTTCAAAACGATATAATAAATGATCTGCAGATACATTCTGGAGACACCCGAGACTTATATTACATCTGATAAAAAGGGGCATAATACGTCTCCTTTAACAATAAAAACACTGCAGTGCAGTTCATAGGGTGTTAATGGTAGTTGCTAGGTTGTTGTTAGGAGGTTGTTAGCTTCTTTTAGATCGGGGTGTCCAAACCCCATCCTGGATGGCCACTTTCATGCAGAGTTTAGCTTCAGCTTTAATTAAACACACTTAAAGCAATTAATCAATGTCTTCAGACTCAAAAGAAATTTAAAGACAAGTGTGTAGGAGCTTTTTGGAGCTGAACTCTGCAGGATATTAACCCTCCAGGTGGTAGCTAGATGCTTGCTAGAGTATTCTGTGTGTTATTTCTGCTTTACAATGTCACTTTTAGTATATTTTGATCATGTGTATCCATGTGTGTCCTGCGGTACTACAAACTAAGGCCACATCAAATTACGTCTACTATAAGAACTGACGCCCCCTACAAACAAACAGCCAACTAGGTGATGTCATCAGAGCTCCGCCTCCTGGGAATTGCTTCTACTTTTATTCTCTTAATTTTTCTTCACTATTGCCACCTAGTGGTAAGTCATACTGTATTTTATAGCTCAGATGTTTTTAAAGCTGTCCTGTAGGGCCCCAGCACTGCGTGTTTTGATGTCTCCCTTATCAGACACACCCAGTACAGGTCTTGCAGTCTCTACTAATGATGAGTGAGTGATGATGAGTTGAAAGACTCAAAATGTGCAGTGCTGGAGGGTGTCCAGGACAGGTTTTTTAAGTTGTAATTAGTGTAATTAGTGTTGTTGTTACTATTTTAACTTATGTTAGTGTAACCACAGACTTCAGATATACCAAAGACGGTTTACTCCCATTACTGCAGAACAGTCTCACCTTCTCAATAAAAGAGCCAGAAACTGTCAACATTCTAAGACACGTGCTAGGACTGTGCATGCGCATTGGCTAGTCTAGCCTGAAAAAAAAAAAAAAAGCTTTTTTAATGCTATTGGAGCATAAGAAACAACATTTATGGGGCAGTTGTTAGATTTCATTGATGATTTCAAATATGTTGCAGAGTGAAATGACTTAGATTTGCTAACAGCTTGCGCCAGCACAAACCGTCTTTTGGCTTTAAAATAGTACTGTCAGGTTTTAATAAAGATGTGCCGTGAATTTTTGTGCCTGAACTTATTGAATATGCATTTGTAGGAGTTTCGTTTCACGATGTACTTGCGTTTGCGCTCATCAAATTACTGGTATTTCCGCCATTATTAAACGCTCAAAAAAGCATCAGTCTTAGAACAGGCAGTAATTTATGCTGCTCTTGGTAGATTGGACACAAGAACAGCTGTTACTTCTTGCCCAACTTGTTAATGAAACAAGGATATAATCAAAGGAAAACCAAAAACATGCATGGAAAAGTATATGTGTGCAAATAAATGCAGTGTGTTTCTAAAATCCAAGGCAGATTGCCGGCTACAGCCATTTTAGCCCTACTGAAAGAAACAATGGAATCCATAGCAGAATTTGTAATGGTTTTGCTGTTATAATGGGAATTGCACTGGTTTTAATAGTAACTGCAATGGTGCCTGTTGATCTTCATTGGTAATTGGTCGCCTTTTATTGTTGGCTTGTTAAAACCATTAAATCCTAATGGAACATTTCCCAAAACACACTACAGGAAATGGTTTTAATGGTTAAACGTTGGTGGTTTGTAATGGTATTTGCAGTGGAAACCACTAGAATTTCTGTGATGGTTTGTATTGTTTTTTTTTTAGCAGGCAGGATAGTTTGTGATTTGGTCTTAGTGACTTAGAAGTCCTCTTCACTACTCCTAATGTTTCACAGATTTAGGAGCTAGTTTAAGTGCTAAAAACAACTGGTGAAATACTCTTAGATTTTCGCATCTGTAATTAAATTAATGTATATCATTTCAGTGCCAGTTTTTCTTTGTAGGATGTGTAACGTACATTAATAATAGACATAACTTGTAGTGGTTGTCGTTTGTAGTCCTGCAGGACAAAGACAGACCATTTGCTGGCAGCAGCAATTTTCACTTAGTGTAAATAGCATCTAATTGATTCTGTTTACACTAAGTGTGAATAGCAATGCATTCTATTTACACTAAGTAAAAAAAGCAGTATTTTCTTAGCGATAGATGCTAATAGCTATAGATTCTATTTACACTATGTTAAAATAGTTTCATTTTATTGATACTACTTATTGCAAAAAGTGGCAATTATCTGCACCTCAGTATTGTAGTTTATTATAAAACAGTATGCAATAATAACCAGTGTTGGGGAAAGTTACTTTTAAAAGTAACGCATTACAATATTGAGTTACTTACTAAAAAAGTAACTCATTACGTTACTTAGTTACTTTTTACGGAAAGTAATGCGTTACTTTACTTTTGCGTTACTTTTTAAATCTGCGCAGGGCTTGCTTCTTTGTTTTTAATATAAAAAGTTCTGTTTTTGGCAAATGTAAAAGCCTTTTCACACCAAAAGCCTCAGGCTTTGAGAAATATGAATTCACGTCTGTACAGTAGAC
>JAHKKF010536322.1:0-42244 GCA_019740295.1 Labeo calbasu
TTTTTTTTTTAAGTTTTATTTTTTATGTTTTTACCTTTATTATGATAGGAAATGTAGAACAGACAGTAAGCATAGTGGAAGCAAGAGATGATAATGGGATTGGGAAAGGTCCTTGGGCCGGGATTCGAACTCGGGACACCCGTTGTGCAACATTGCTGTGTCACGGCTATTCACGGCTATTGGCATCGATAGTTTCCATTTTAAAACAGTATACATTTTTTCATGTTTTCATACTGATTTCCATTCTAAATACATACACACATAATCAAAAAAAAGGTCTATCATTTCCAGTCGTGTCTTGCACATCTGTAGTATCAACTACTGTAATATTTATATTGTGAGAACAATGAATGTAACGATTCACAATACTGATTTCACAATACAATTTTCTCACAGTTTTGAAAAAAAAAAATTTTTTTATTTCACAAAATGTGATTTAAGACAAATTATAAATGAAAAGGTGTCCTTTTATTTTTTTTAAACAAAATGCTGCACATATCTTTGTGAAATTGAAATATGTCAATTAACAAATCTAAACTGAATTTTTAAAGCAAATCCTAAATCAAATAATTAGGTTTTGTCTGTGCTCTTTCAAGGCAACCACTGCATTTTAATCACAATCCAAACAAAGATGCTGCACGAGCAGTTTTTGATTTAAATGAGATTGCATCATTTCAAAATCTGAAGCAAAAACAGTTAATTCAGAAATTATGCTACATAAAACATCTGCATGAAACAACAACAGCAGACAGGCTGAATTAGAACGAAAATTCACTCTCTGACAGCAGGTGGCGCTTACTGAACAGCAGAGATACAGAGTTTCTTTGGTTACCGCTGTAAACAAAGCAGTCCTGCACTTATAAACACTACTTTGAAAATACTGAAAATACCATCTAAACCCTTCTGAAGACAGTCAGTTCCCCTCAGAGATTGTATTGTGATTTGTTTAACATCTCAACCGACTTGAATTGTTGTATATTTGTATCGATTTTCAAACAGCTCGGGGTGCATCGTTACATACCTAGTGAGAACCCTAGCTACAGTTAATCATCTGACAGGAGCTTTAATGCAAAATGACTCCCTGTGCATTTGGGAGAAACATTTTGTAAGGGAACTGAACCTATGACCTTGCCGTCCTACGCATAGGAGTCAACTTCTTCAACATGAACTTGTAACAAAGTTATAATAGTGAATATGGATGATGATACGTTCAGCAAATAGTTTGGATCCCCTCGGCGCACATTTCCCTACTTTGAGTGCAGTCTTGGCATTTTGCGGCAGCTAGAGTAGGGAAAATGAATGTAATTACAGTTAAACTGCGGCGCCCCACTATTCCAAAAGCGCCACGAGCAGCTAAAATTATTCTAGGCGACCCGAAGCGTCGTGGACGCTGCGGCGTGAGTTATTGTTGCAGTGTCACTCAGGCTCGCCGAACGCCGATGGGATCGCAGGGGTGAGCGCTCTTATTCAAGCGAGCTCCGTCTGCTCTCTGCTCATGTCCGCCTTTGAGTCATGAAGAAAGCCCCCCGCCCCCACCTGACGTCCTCCCATCAGCAATTCCGGCCACTTTTCCTCACACAGTAAGAGCCTGGGCTTTATTAGCATGGCGATGGTGCCCCTGGGCCCTGGCGCTTTTAGAGAAACGGTGGGCAGCGCTAATTCAATTCCGCTCCATTCAGCACTAATAGCTGCCACTGTTTGGAAGGAGTTGAAGAGAAAGAGAGGGATATGAGGGAGGGAGAGAGGTTATTATAGCATGCCAGATAATGCGCCTTGTACTTTCACAGCCACGATCTCACCTTTCGTTCTTCCTGCTTGACTTGTCACTATCAGAGACTTTCAGCCTTCATCCGTGAAACTGTAATTGTTCTTCTTTCGCAGCATTTTTGCCTATATATGATTTAACAACAGCAAAAAAAATTGAACAGCAAAATGTATTACCTAACAAATCAGGCAGTGAATAAACTAATTATGTAGACAAACCAAGAAAATGGCCTTTCAGACTTCTCGGTTTGCTTTTCGATGCTTTCAAGTGAGCTGCTTGGTGTAGAGATAATGATAAATTTTAATAAAACCGGTCATTATCGAGTTTTAAGTGCTGAGCCCCATCTACAGAGTATTTTCTGGAGGTGGATTCAGCTTTATTGTGCAAAGGCGGTGAGGCATATTACAATGCATAATATAGTGCATTTGTTATGCTAGATGCAATGTTCTTCCCTTTGTTATGAGAGAGCTCTTAAATGGCTTTCTTGTGGGCAGGAAGGCTTTTAAAACATTAATCAAAAAGCATCAAGCATAAGGTTAGGATAAAGTGACATTGGAAGGCAGAGCGGAGCATTTCAAGTGTTACGATTAGCTTTGCAAATGTCTCGTCTGTTCAATTGTGTCTTTTAGCTCTCCTTCTCTTCAACAATCATAAATGAGTCTGGAATAGTCAATCATCAAAATGTTCCCACTTTCAATCACTAACTCTTCATGTCTCTTTGCTGACTTTTTCCTTCCTTTTATTGTGTCCAAATACAAAAAATACGAAATTTGGTGCTGTTGCTTTTAGTTATGTGGCCAAAAAGTAAAATGAAAATTTTCATGTTAGAATCTCTCTAACTGTTACAATCTTTCATTTCACAATAAAATGCATATAAATATCGGTTGCTGTTCTATATCTCCCTATAATATGTCTTAGTAACATGATATTTAAATGCTTAGTTTTAAGATCAAATGACACTTTTAGAATGATACTAAAAGGCCTTCTACATACAGATTGTATGTAGAAGAGTGTAGGGCTATCATGATTCCTCGATTCAATTCGGAAGTGGCGGAGTCCACAAATAAGAATACATGAAACACAATAACTGGACCATTTTCCAAGGCTGCATGATATTTTAAACCCATTTAAAAATCATAATAAAGCATAATGCTATTGTGAATTCACAAACGCTACAATTCCATTAAATAAATATATCCAATGAAGGTTTAATAGCCAATATGCGCTTTACTTATTTACATGCATGTGGGTTATGTACATGCGTCTCAGAGCGGCTCTGTTCACAGTAATGCTGCTCCACACAAACTGTTATCATTTACATGTGTGGAGCGACTTCATCTCTGCATATTGCTGTGAGTTTGGGTTTATTATAATGTTCATTTGGGAATGTTTGATTCTTTTATGTCCTCAAAAAACTCATCAAACCAAGGCAAATGTGTGTTGTTTTTTAATGTTAAAGCCATGTGAATAAAGGCTTTTTATATTTTTCACAAGATTTTCGAGTTTTCGAGGTTTGATGAGTTTTTTAAAGAGATCATTGTGTTTTGTTTTTTTTTCCTGTTTTTATTCAATTTATGAAGATGATCATTATATATTCTATGGTAATTATACAATAATATAATCTTTAGTACATGTAACATATATTGTACATTACAAATAATAACAATAATTTTATTCATTTCAACAAATTATAGTCTTTGGCTGCGTCCATTGCATCTGACACGTTTTTTCTCCGACACGACCCCAACTTGGAAACTCAGTTGTTTCCCACTAATAATAATGACTTTGTGGCTGCGTTCATGTGCGTTCAACTCATAAATACAATGTATCCGACATAACTTGAATGCACCAATACAGCATTATGTGTCTAAATATGCTAACTGCTCATTGCGATTTCAAAACAAATCACTCACAATTCCCTGCCGGTGTGGGAATTGAACCGGCGGCCTTTGGGTTAGAAGCCCAGCTCTCTAACCATTAGGCCACAACTGGTTTTTACATAGAAAATATATATGCATATAAATTTGTCCTATTACTCGATTAATCTTCACAATAATCGACCAATTACTCAGTTACCAAAACGATAAAATGCATAATGCACGCTAGTTCTATTGTTTATAATACATTATGCATTTTAACAGTTTTGTTAATTAAAACCATATGATTATTTGCTTTTGATACTTTACTTGAACTATTATTGCACCTCATTGCTACTATATATGTATTTTAAGTAATTTCAAAGGCTGTTGTTCACTTTGGTCAGTTTTCATTACCCAAAAACAAAAACAAAACAACAAACAAAAAAAATAATAGTTACAATTATCCGACTACTCAATTACCAAAATAGTCATTAGTGACAGCCCTAGAAGAGTGTGTACAAAAGATTTTCTGAAAAGTTTTGATCATTTTGATAATTTAGAAGCCATGTGTATTGAATGTAATAAGTAGGCTTTATATGGTTATTTTTTAAACTACAATAGTTAAAGAATAAATGTTGATGATTTCTAAATGGCACATTTAATATTAGCTAGACTGTTTTGATCAATTTACTGCCCAAAAATAATTTAAAAAAATCTTTTCTTCCTTCCTTTCTTTACTCCTTCCTGCCTTCCTAGATCATTTGAAAGCTGTATGACTTTTCTTGAAAAAAAAGAAGGAATAAATCTACTGTTGTTCTCCCTGGAAAATTAAAGCCATATGAGTGTGGAATGGCATGAGGGTGAGTAAATGATGACTGAATTTTCACATATGTGAACTATTCCACGGAAACCCTCAGAAATGTTCATGATAGGGGGCTACAAGTCTATCTCTTTCTCTCTCTCTCTCTCTCTCTCATTACAAGGTCTTGTCAAATCAGAAAGATTTTTCTGATTAGTGTCTGAGTGTGTTCAGGCATGTGGTCATCTTGCTGTCTGTCTTCAGACTTGTGAAAATGTCAGTGGTGGCAGCTTGCATGCTGTGTTGTTACTGCCTTCTTTTCCATCACTGTGTCCCCATCAACCCTCATTACTCCACTACCTGGATTTCTAGGACAGATGCCATGTTTCCTGGAGGTTGCCAGGTGTACTCTAGATGTCATCTTCCCTATGCTCTTCAGCTTGATGTTGCATCTTGTTTATGCTTCCTCTTTTTGACATCTCTCAAATGTAATGAGTACAGATTACAGTTTGGATCAGTTTCTTAGCAGTTTAACTCTTTTTAAGCTTGTTAAAGACAAATACTAGCCTATTTATGGTTCTACAGTTGAGAAACTTTTATTCAAGGCAGCTTACGACCCACATAGAGAGTAAATGAATTATGCAATAATGCTGTTAGGATTATTTTTACCTCTCAATTCCAGCTGAAAGGCACTGCAACTCCACACAACGGATACAAAAAAAGTTTAGAAATGCAAGTAAAGAAAGAGCAGCATTCTGTACATGACCTGTGCTGAGGCAAACAGCAAATGTCTAATCCAATCAATTAATTAACTAATCCTCTTAATCTTATTATTCTTATTTATGCTCTCACAGCCCATTGACTTTCAGGCAGATAAATAAATGCAGCGCAATTCAACCGGGATTTCATTTTCTTATTCCTCTGTTTATCAAGGAAAGTCGAAATGGCTTGTCTACAGCATAATATAAAGCCAAAACAAACAAACAAAAAAAGCACTGATATTATACAGCTCACACATGCGTCCTACATATATGTTAATGAATCAATCATGACAACGCACCCTCTCCAAAGATATTGAGCAGTGGCCTCACCACTCTTTGTCTACTTAACAACCTGTCCATCAAATCTCCAGCAAGGTCTTGACTCACCCGTCCTCGAGAATATTGAAGAATATCAATCACGTCAGATCAGCGCGTTCTTCTCTCCGCATAGCTCACATGAAGACCAAGACTGAGCACAACCAATCAATCTGGGGATCACCGGAACGGGCCGAGTCGTGACGTCACGTGCAGATGGCACACTAACGTGCCTCATCCAGACGTGGCTGTTTTGGGACGAGGTACTTATCCTCCCCGTCACACCAAAGATGGCCGTCCGTGCCTGTGCCTCACTGTAATTTGGAATTAATGGGATGGTAAAACTTTTAATTCAAAAGCGCTGCCTTGGGGACAAAAGCATTTGCATACAAATGAACACAATTTCCTGTTTGTTCCGTATGCAAATGTGGGAAAGGGAGATGCTTAACGAGCATGAGAGTGTGTTTATGTATGTGCGGGGGGCGGTGCTTGGCAGCTCAAGCTGAGCGGCATGCGAGCGCTGCACCAGACGCCCAACTGAGCACTTCAAAAAACAAAAAGAAAGCGAGTCTGAGCTATCAGGCCAGGGCAGGAGGTGAGCCGAGCTCATCCCTGAAGAGACGCGGATCCTAGGGGAGAACTTTTTACCGGTGACCTTTCCCTCTGCTGCTCGCACCTGAACACAACAGGAGGGAAGGCTGTTTGTGCTTCCATTCCATCTTGAATACAATTATAGACCGTGACTCTGGGGTGGCGCGGTGGAAGTCGATGATGCCAACCCAAGGGTAGAGGACATGGTGTCAAATCGCTCTATAAGAAATCAAAACATTTTGCAGCAGCATTAATATTCCAGAGTCATTAGCAGTTTGGTGTTGAAGTTTGCCCTTCTCTAAGAATTTGTGGGTCTGTCCACAAAAGACTGCAATGAAATCAATCACAACTTCAGCTGCTCTTCCTTCAGTAGAAGTGAACTACAAAAAACAGTAACAGTCAGCAACGGGGCTAGCTGTAAAATATACATTTTACAACTACTGTGGCTACGAAAAAATATTTAGGAGCACCAGTGTGACAGACCCTATCAGCATATTTGTGTTTGCGCTGAGGGAAGCTTCAAAGGTTTCTATGTGATTTTGCAACGTTGAGTAATGTATCACAGACATATCTCACAAATAATTTCATAAACAAAGTGTAAATAAGATTCATTGTGCAGTGTAGACAGCGTCGTTGATTATAATGGAACTTGGTGAGATCGCGATGAACTAAAATGAGTGACAGGTCCTAATTTTTAAGGGAGTTTGTAAATTGTAAATAAGATATTGACTTAATACAACAGTTTAACAAACAAGAAGTTATTGTCTGATTATAACATTTTTGCCTGATTTTGCTCTATTTCGTCATCAAAAATAGTTTAAAACAAGTCACAACTGAGCCGCTGCACATCTTCACTCAAACACAGCGGTATTGTGTTTGAATGAACGTGCGTTTTTAAACTAATCTAGTGAGTCAATTAAATTTCCCATTCATAAAGTGTCACTTGCTTAATTCCCAAATGAATCAGCCGTTCAAACTAATCAAATGAATGAATGATTCAGTAATTAAATCTTGCTGCCACCTACTGGCAGATTTAGTTTAATTTTTAAAGTGTCTATTCAATAAATTTAATAGTTCTGTATTCAAATTTTTATATTTAAAACATTAATCTCAACATGAATTTATGAATACAAGCCACCCGTGCCACCTCTGTGGTACAAATTAATTTTGTTAATGCTGATTTCATTTGATTGGTAACTTATTCTTATTCAACTTGTTCTTATTCTATTGTTTTAATTACAAATTAGGAGTGCTCCGATCAGGATTTTGAGGCCGATCACCGATCGTAGATCACAGGAAGCTGTATCTGCCGATCCGATCACCGATACCGACCTTTTTAAAGCCTCCTGTTAATCATGTAGAATTATTTAAAGAGATACTCAAATCAGGATTCATAAACACTTAAGGCCTCTTTACACAGCCGATTTAAGGCTGCTCTAAAGCGGGTCTGTGTCGGCTCAGAATTCAGTGTAAAGACGCAATGCTGCATTAAAGCACTATGCTGGGTCCTACCCGCCTCAGTCCCTAGTATCAAAGGCGACGCAATGCTGTTTTGATTCAGTGTAAATGAAACACGAAACAGTCATGAGAGCCAATCATGATTTCATTTTCAATTCATTTTTTCATTTTATTTATATTATCTTATTATTATGGTGGGTAAAACAAGTACGTTTTGGGTAAATTAATTTCAATTTAAGGCCCATATCCTTACGAGTCACGACTCATGATTCTCAGCTTGTCTTGATAGAGAAGGCTCTCTTTTCGTTATTTTCCCGCTTTTGCAAGTTAACTGTTTGGTTACATCAGAAACAAGTATCTCAGTCATGAAGAAAGAAGGAAACTGGCTCCGAACTTCAGTGGCACATATCTTCAATTTCCCTCTTTTCACTCACTTTCCTTCGCTTTTATATAGCTAATGCGCAGTGCACATTTTACTTTCACTTTTAAATTAGCGGCATTCCGCGTCAATTGCTTGAATCCAATTCAAGCAACAACAAAATACAACGTGAAACTCACTTGGCCTATAAATTAATCATGGAACTTTTATTAACAAAACGAATACAAATAGCTTACACCATGCTATATGCCTAATATAAAATAACAAATAACTTTTATAGCATTTGTTTTTGTTAAAACTAATTTTAAAATTGTAGTTATTTTAAAAGATGTATGTTTCCCATTATTTTAATTCCTGTGTAAATGCATTTATGCCGCTTCAGAACAGCATTAAATGGTCTGTGTAAATGCACATTTATGCCGCTTCAGATTCGGTTTCTGTGCCGCCTTTGCTGTGTAAAGATGCCATTATTCACGGCCTGATTTTTTGTTTTGTTTTGTTTTGTTTTGTTTGGAGAGAGGGGAGTTCTTTAATTTAAGGGGTGGAGGGGAGCTTTTTTTTGGACTTAAAAAAAATAATAAATAAAAAATAAATATATATATATATATATATATATATATATATATATATATATCTCACATAAATGTTTGATCATGCAGTGCATTTTTGTTTTTAGAATTATAAATATATATACTTTAATTCTGCGCATGCAGCACAGACTCCGTGCGGAAACGATCTCTGCACTGCTGTAGATACAGCGCTCCTTGAGCTAGACTGCAACCGTGTACAGCTTGAACGCTTTAATCCGTTAGCATGAGTGCGTAAAAAATACGTACTCCAAACAGAGGTATGTGAACATGGCGTTATGTGTTTACACTTCAAGTGTGCATGAGCGCCCAGTCTCCAGGAGAGCCCGCGAGCGCTGAATGGTTAAACGCTGGAAAGAATTAAAAAGAAATGCAGTTTACAAACTTTAGCGACGATGCAACACTGATTCTATCATGCAAGTAACAATTCCTGTGTCAACTGTTCAGCTTGCTTATAGTCAGACGCGATGTGGTGAAGCCATTTGCGCACTTTTGAGAGTGAAAGAGAGAGAGCGCGCGCTCATTCACTCGTGCTGTTTGTTAAATTACAGCTCACATAAGGTTTTCAAATTACTTTATAAGTTATTAAATGAAGAAATATCAATTGTACCTCACCTTCAGCATTATAAGTGTTTTACCTGCACCGAAAAGAGATTGAGACTGTGCCGCTGCGTGCCGTACCAAACCTCTCACGGCAGGCGCGTCATCAGCTTATGAGACCGGCCTTTTTAGAGACTGCCGATTGAACACCCCAAGGGATTATCGGCCGATAATGATTGGTAGCCAATCAATCGGAGCACCCCTATTAGAAATGTTAAAAAGCCTATAAAATATAATTTAAAAAATGTACATAAAAGATGACACACTTTTAATAAAGCTAGAAAAATGCCATTTTAAAGGTAAAAACACACTTCCCCTGTAAATCACTTTAAGGAGTCAAATATCACCTCGTAATGGGAAGGCAAATTTTTGATCAGATTTTTTGATTATTGATTAGAAGGTGCTCCTGAAATTTTGACTGTGCTGCCAAATTTTTTAAGTTACACCTTAAAAGAAAAGTAAGCGTAGAGCCCGGTCGAATGGTCCCCTGTTGAAAAAAACCTGAGCTGGTTATAAGCTGGTTATGAGCTGGTCCTGAGCAGTAGCTAGTTGCTTAGGACCAGCTTAAACCAGCTCATAACCAGATTATAAAAAGCTCAAACCAGCTGCCATGCTTCAAAACATACCTAAGCAGCATATGCTGTTTCCCCCCCCCCCCCCCTCAACAGGGTTACCTTTGTGCAGTTTTTGCTGCTTATTACAATATTTATTTAGTTATTTAATTTTTTTGGGTAAACCATGATGCTTCTCTTTGATGAATAACATGTTTAAAATAACAGCATTTATTTGACAGAGAAATATTTTGTTATTGTTACACTGAAGAAATAATTTAATCATTTAATTTAATGCATTTAATGCAATTAATTTTTACTGACCCCCAAACTTTTGAAATTGTACAGTGTAGTGTATTTAAAAAAAAAACTGAAAACTACCTCTGTATTTCTAGAAAAAAAAAAGTTTCAAAACATTTTTTAAAGTCTTTGTCTCTGGAAGCTATTGGATACCGCTCACTGGCTCACTGAGAGCTCAGTGACGTTTAATAAAATTTCTCCAATAACTGTTTCACTTGAGGGCAAAATTAAGTACTCTGAATGTGCTTTGTGTCATTTTCTTCAAGAGAGAGGACCTGAGGGACCACGAGAACCGAGCACTTTTAAAAGATTGAGCCCTTAACTTAAAAATACACAGAAGGGAACTGACTTTGAATTTAGAGTAAAATTAATGTTCGCTCTCCGACAGAAGGGCACAGACCCAATTAAGTACATACAGACACACAATGAACAAGAGCTGAAGGGTTCACCACGCTATTGCCATTTTAAAAGTGTTTTCTCAAATTCCATACAAGTTGCAAGATCATTACATATAGCTCTACAAATCACGTCATTTCTCCATTGTTTTCAGGTCTGGTTTAATCACCACAAGACTATGTAAGTCCATACTACATCCATAAATACAGATGGCACTAAAAGAAGAAC
This sequence comes from Labeo calbasu, assembly GCA_019740295.1. Lineage (NCBI taxonomy): Eukaryota > Metazoa > Chordata > Actinopteri > Cypriniformes > Cyprinidae > Labeo > Labeo calbasu. The sequence continues at coordinate 10,590 of JAHKKF010536322.1, forward strand.
TCTCTAAACTGCTTACACCCATATCGCAGATACTCTAATTAAGTCCAGTGTGGTTACATTGGCCTGTCATGATTGATGATCTCACAGAATTGAGGACGAGCCGAAATATGATCTCAACGTTCAGCCATTTAAAGGAACAGTTCACCCAGAAATCATTTACTCACCCTCATATCGTTTTGAACCTGTATGAACCCTAGGAATTTTATGGTCGAAGGAGAAAAATCACACAGTTAGAGAGTGAGCAAACGCAAACAACTTTTATTTTAGGGTGTAATACCCCTTTAAATCACTCAACCTTCATTAATGAGACACCTCGTCCAGAAACCATAAAGGTGACGCTGCACTTTTATTAGAGACAGAAAGCAAGGGAAAGATGTGCCACCAGGGAGCCATATTTCAAACAGCGATGCACTTTCTCCTTTGAGAAGCTCACAGACCCTCCGTAACTCGCCACAACCGTTAGCAATACCTCACACACAAACGTGTCTCTTCTTTCTGTGCTCAATTACAAAGGCTTGTATTCGCCGCCTGTAATGAAAGATGAGCCGCTCCTTTGTCTTCTCGCTGCCAGTTTGGCCGATAATTCAATCGTTTCATTATTTAAATAATCGAGTGTTTGTGTCAACATAGAAATCATGCTCGTCTCTCTCTTTTTGCATAATCACCCGCTGTGTTTAGATGTGCTAACTCAGGCGAAGAGAGTCAGGCGATAACACGCTTTATCATTCCCATGCTCCTTCTCGCTACAAAATTAAAGGGTTAGCACAGACTCTTCTCTCTCTCTCTCTCTCTCTCTTTTTTTTTTTTGCTGGAATAGCGAAAGTAGGAGATTGGATATTGCTTGCTAAGTGAATTAGGCTAATTTCCACTCAGAACTAAAAAAAGAAAGAAAATTACAGAGGCCATTTCCTGGCTGCTCCTGCCATTCACATTTCAATCATGAAACTCACAATTCTTCTCCATCCTCCTCTCAGGCTCAGCTATGCACAATTACCTCATTCTTTCAAATTAAAATTTACACTGTTTACTTTGTTCGCACACATTGCCAGTCTTGAAGTGAACAATTAATTCATGCAGGTTAAAAAAAAAATTGTTCGTCTTGGTAATCATTAATCAAAATCTGAGAAATAGCTCTGAAAAATAGCGTTCCTTCTCTGATGACTTGGGCAGAATATCCTTAACCACGCCCCTCTAACCGATAGTTTGCTGTGAGCGAGAGATGGGGGAGAAGCAGTAAAACGAAACCCCGCCCTCTACTCACCATTAACCATGCCCCTCTTACCATTAGTTTGCTGTGAGCGAAAGATGGAGGAGGAGCACTAAAACAAAACCCTGCCCTCAACTCAACATTAACCACGCCCCTCTAACCGATAGTTCGCTGTGAGCGAGAAATGGGGGAGGAGAAGCAGTAAAATGAAACCCCACCCTCTACTCACCATTAACCACGCCCCTCTTACCATTAGTTTGCTGTGAGCGAAAGATGGAGGAGGAGCACTAAAACAAAACCCTGCCCTCAACTCAACATTAACCACGCCCTTCCAACCGTTCGTTTACCGCGAGCAAGAGATGAAGAGGAGCACTAAAACAAAACCCAATCCTCTACTCAATATTAACCACGCCTCTCCAACCAAATGGAGAAAAGGACCACTAAAACAAAACCCCATCCTCTACTTAACATTAACCACATTCCTTCAACCGTTTGCTGCAAGTGAGAGATGGACAGGAAGAGCACTAAAACAAAACTCCACCCTCTGCTCAATATTAACCACGCCCCTCCAACCGTTAGTTTGCTGCAAGTAAGAGATGGAGAGGAGACGCACTAAAAAACAAAATCCTGCCCTCTAATAAATACTAACCACGCCTCTCCAATTGTTGAAATAGGGGAGGAGGAGGAGCATTAAAACAAAACCACACCCTCTAATCAATATTAACCGTGCCACTCTAACCATTAATTTGCTATGAACGAAAGATGGAGGAACACTAAAACAAAACCTACTCATCATTAACCACGCCCTTCCAACCGTTAGTTAGCTGCGAGTGAGAGATGAAGAGGAGCGCTAAACAAAGCCCCATCCTCTACTCAACATTAACTACGCCCTTTCAACCGTTCCTTTGCTCCGAGCAAAAAAATAGGAGGAGGAGCACTAAACAAAACCCCACCCTCTACTCAGCATTGACCACGCCCCACCAACCATTAGTTTGCTTAGAGCGAGAGATGGAGAGGAGGAGCACTAAAATGAAACCTCACCCTCTACTCAATATTAACCACATTCCACCAACTGTTAGTGTACTGCAAGCAAGAAATGGGGGAGGAGGAGGGGCATTAAATCAAGACCCCAACCTCTAATCACTATTAACCGTGCCGCTCCAACTGTTAGTTTGCTGTGAATGACAGATGGAGGAACACTAAAATAAAACCCTGCCTTCTACTCAACATTAACCACGTCCCTCCAACCGTTAGTTTGCGGTGAACGAGAGATGGAGAGGAACACTAAACAAAACCCCACCCTCTACTCAACATTCACTACACTCTTTCAACCGTTCCTTTGCGCTGAGCAAGAAAGTGGGAGGAGGAGCACTTAAATAAAACCCACGCCCCTCCAATCGTTAATTAACCACGCCCCTCCATCCGTTAGTTTGCCGCAAGTGAGAGATGGAGCACAATAACAAATCCCTGCCCTCTACTGATCTTTAACCACACCGCTCCAACCGTTAGTTTGCTGCTAGTGATAAATGGAGAAGAGGAGCACTAAAACAAAACCCAACCGTTAGTTGCTGCGTCAACATTGACCATACCCCTTCAACTTTTCATTTGCTGTGAGCAAGATATAGAGAGGAGGAGCAATTAACCAAAACCCAGCCCTCTACTCAACATTGACCACACCCCACTGTTAGTTTGCTGCAAGTGAGAAACGGAGAGGAGGAGCACTTAAACAAAACCCCGCCCTCTACTCAATATTTCATATTACAAGTCAAGTCAGCAGCAACTTCCACTTTACACAGACTTTAAATCTAAAAAAAGATGCCTAAATGACGAAGAAAAGACAGAAAAGATATGAAAACAAGAAGATTAAATGATTTTAATCACAAAATGCTATGGGAAGTTAATCATTTGCTAACAATATTTTTTTGGTAAAAAAGTAAAGTGATCATTTTGATTCATTAATCCAGTCATTGTATATTGGGACTGGCCTGATTGGGATAAAAAAAAATATACACTGAACCATGTTTGATAAATGCATACAATTCATCATACTCTATACAGAATCTTTCATAAATAATCACTGTACTTTTAATAATAGATTTTTTAAAAGGGCAATTTGTCAAAATAGTCAAAAACTGAAACATAACAAAAAAAACAAAAAAAACAAAAAAAAGGTAGAAACGAACCATGGTAGAACCATACACCAACCCGTAATCTCAGCCAGTCCCTATGGCAAACTGAGCCGGAAAGCCCATGCGGAGGAGTCTGCGGTTACCATTCGGATCACATTGCACATTCACCTCCTGAAACACAAGGCCTGATTAAATCTATACTTAATTGGATCAAATCTAGTCGTGATGGAGCGTTCCCCCTTGCGTTTAACCTGCAGTCCTCTGTCAAGTGGGGAGTGGGAGGTTGAGTAAGACTGGGGAATTAAGAGCTGGAATGAATACCAATGATAGCTAATGCTAATCACCCCACTTCATAGGTCAGGACCACACGTGCTAGATCTAGGTAAAGAAGAGGTGCAAGGAGAAAGAACTGCAGTGGTCCTTCCGGATTTACACCTACTCATGCATTAGTATATTGCGAGGTACATGCACCCCTTACAATCTGCTTGCAATATGCTATCTGCAGGGGGAGATGAATGAGCTTGCAGGTTGATGAAATACTCAAGCTATGGGTTGTAATTCTTCACCTCTGTGCTCCGCTGCAGGTGCAGAAGGCTTATGTAAAAATGGGTCTAGATTTGAGCTGTGGCCTAGAGGTTAGTGCACATGCTCATATATATTGGCAACACAGCTTTGAGTCCAACTTGGACCTATTGTGTTTCCCTGTCCTGTCCTCACTCTATCTTTCCATCATCTTGTTTATGCGCATTTTGAAGGATTGCATCAAAAATGAGTGATGGAAATGTCAAATTTTAACAAAAATTCCTTAAATTCGCAAAAAAGGTTTTACGCCTGCTTGAGGTGGTTTTTGACTTGTACGATGAAGAGTTCATGCAAATAATGGGAGATGGAAATGCATTTGCTAAATAAATTGTGATGTGGTGAACATTACACCCACATCGGTGGACTAATCGGTTGTTTGCACTGATGGTGTCTTTCCGGTTCCTCCATAACAACTTGATGCAAACGCACCTAATTTGCATATATATATATATATATATATATATATATATATAGTCAATAAAGAGGGCAAAAAGGCCAACAAAGCAGTTCTAGATTTTGCCTTCATCAAAATCAGACTGAATATTTGCTTTGAAGGATTAGTTCATTTTTAAAATATGAATTTCCTGATAATTTACTCACCCCCACATCATCATGTCTTTCTTTTTTCAGTTAAAAAGAAATTTAGATTTTTTAAGAAAACCTTCCAGGATTTTTCTCCATGTAGTGGACTTCAATGGGGATCAAGAGGTTAAACATTCAAACTGCAGTTTCAGTGCAGCTTCAAAGGGCTCTACACGATCCCAGCCAAGGAATAAGGATCTTATCTAGCGAAACAATTGGCCACTTTCTAAAAAATGTAAAATTTGTATACTTTTTAACCACAAATGCTCGTCTTGCACCTGCCCAACCTCACAAATTACATAGTCATGTTTGAAAGGTCACACGACGTAGGCGACCCAGTGTTACAAACCAAAAAAGGTAAAACAATGTCAGATGATTTTAACGTTGGAGGAGAAAATGAGATGTTGAGAGTTTTTCGCCCTAGCCTGTTTTTGAACTGAAGTTCACAGATGAGGAACTAACGATGCGTAACGTTTCCAACGTGATTACATAATGTGTGAAGTCACGGATGTGCATCACAGAGCAAGTGCAAGACAAGCATTTGTGGTTGAAAATCAAAACATTTTATAATTTCTTTTTTTTTTTTTTAGAAAATGACCGATCGTTTCACTAGATAAGACTGAAACTGCACTGCACTTTGGACGTTCAACCAGTCGACCCCCATTGAAGTCCATTATATGCAGAAAAATCCTGGAAGGTTTCCCTCAAAATCTTAATTTCTTTTCAACTGAAGAAAGAAAGACATGAACATCTTGGAATACATGGGGGTGAGTAAATTATGAGGAAATTTTTATTCTGAAAGTGAACTAATCCTTTAAGTATATTCATAAATTACATTGTGACTTTAGTTGAATTTCAATTAACTGTGCAGCCCCATTTCTTTATTTTAATTGTACACTCAATTTAATTAATTATTAGCTTTTCATCAAGTCGCAAACCCTTATTTAGCAAACCCTGCTATTACAATTACAATGCTGAAAATATATTGTATGATTACTCCTTAAAAAATAAGGTTTTAATAATTTTGGTAGTAGTATTACATATATTCTGCTGAACAACAGTAATGTATTTCTTCCACAATGTCTTCAAGCTAAATCTAACTTTTATTTTGACAGGTTGCTGTGAACACCTTTAGGTTTCTTTAGGTTTTAGGTTTGTATATGATATGACAATAATTTTTCTCAAAAGAAATGGTAAAATGCTCATAAAGTGACTCTCAGAGCAGTTCCAGAGATCCTGTTCATGTTTTCATGTACTCATATATTGAGGTGACAGACGCTGAAATCACTGCGAGCATCACGCACTCTTCAACATGTGTGTAGTAAACGAGCCACGCATATACGCCATTTATTCACACAGAGACACGCAGAACATGCAGGATTCATATTTATAGAGCCTTTTTGCAGCGTAATATTTACAAATACTAGTCCATATCACAAGTTGATTTTGATTAATTCGTCCAAACTTTGACAAGTTCTGTGATGTTTCAAGTTATACAGTAAATTCTGTTTTTATAACTGGATTCCATTATTCTGTCTGCATTTTCCACATTGCGGATATCATATGGCCCTAGGAATCAACCTAAAATTCTTTCATTTAAATGTTGTCCCTCCATATTACATTAGGTCAGAAAAAGGTATTTTGTCATTTACATGCATAACCCAATAATTCACCCAAAAAATAAAATTCTGTTATCATTTAATCATCCTCATTATCATTCCAAACTGGCATGTTTTTAGCCGGAATAAATGTTTACATGACATTTTAAAAAGAGAAATTATTTTTTCAGTGCATCTGAAACTAACTTTTAAAAGCGCAAGTTATTTTATTTTGAGGTCGCCTACTTACACTTTCATTGACTGTGAATAATTTGCCTTTTGTGTTCGACTTAAAGTCAGGTTGACGGTGAATACAAGATGACAAAATTATATTTTTTACTGAACTAAACCCTCAAATGCAAGGATTAGTGTACTTGTTTATCTTTAAAAGTTGACCTGACTGTCACAGAAAACCATCTTTGGGAGCGGTGCTACGCGGGTAAGCGGAGCATTGTGGTTTGTTGGTATCAAGTCTCCTTTTCCCGACACTGATCCACTCAGCCAATCACCGGTCTATCCAGACACTCTCAACAGGAGTGCAATGATTAAAGGCGTGATTGTTAACAGGGTTACCCTGTGGGTCAGTGGAAAGCTGGATAAATCATTTAGTAACCTGGCGGCTTACCGAAAGGTTGTTTAGAAACGTGCATCTTGGAGGCATCAAGTGCCTGAGACTAAACCTCGTCGGTATCTGTTGGGATTGACTTTATTTTCTAAATGGCACTGTTGCTCTGGGCTGTAAAATCAGAGCAGACAATGAGCTAATGCTAACCTCCCCTGTGTGGCGCGAGAGCTAAAGAGCAAACCTGCGCTGCCTTCGAAATTAACCAAAACGCCGCACTCATAAATTATCCATGAGACGACTGACTGCTGATGAGATGTCTAATGAGGGGAGAGGGTGGGGCTGCTGACAACAGTTCATTTCGTGTTGGGTTTAAAAAGTGAGACTACGCAGGCAATCTGTGCAACGGGAATGCTAATATCTCTCCATCACTCATAGTGCACTGTCATTACCCACACGCTAAAAATCAGTGGAAAATAATGCAATTCTGACACACTAAACAGGGATTTCTGCAAACTCCAGTCATTCAGAAGTAATTTGGAATTTACCTACACAAATTACAGCCAAACGGGAGCCAATTAGTTAATAAAACCAGCCAATTAAAGCATAATGCCTCGGGTTATCAAAATTTAAATGGCTAATAGCTGCACCTTTGGGTAGTTTAGAGCTTTGGGCAGTGTGGAGAACTGCAAAAATCATGTAGAGCTGACAAAAAGAAACTTCGGATTGCCTGGGAGAGACTGTCCAGAATTCTGTGGGACTGATTTAAATATGGTAAAATGTGTTCAGATGAACTGAAAGCAGGTGACAGAGGGCAGCGTAAAATTTCTCCATTCACAAACAAGATGGTGTGATGGCGCAATCACTGCAAGTTCCTATTGTTCTCCTTCTGCCCAAGAACAAAACACAGAAGAGCAATCAAATCACTTTGTGTGAAAAGTATTTTGTGGATGTCCAGTGTTTTTCTTCAGCTGTCTAAAGTTTTGATGCCCTTGAATTCAATCTTGTAGCTCTTTTATCGCTAGGTTGTTGGCTCAAAGTTGACATAAATGACATACAAGACTTCATCATGGCTATGAAGTCAGAGGCAACTTTAACTAGTTAAGGAAAAACAAAAAAAGAACTGAATTGACTTCTGCTTTAAACATATTGCTGACAGCTAAAAGAATTAGTACCATATAAAAGAGAAACTGTTTCCATTTAAAGTAATAGAACACATTAATTAAAAATAAAAACTGCCATAATGACAACATTATCCTTTCAAGAGCGCAATCAATCATTCCCAAAAAAGGCTTTGAGAACAAATTAGTGATCTTTTTTTGACACTATGTTTTGTCATGTTTCTCAATAGGGATTTAAAATGTCAACCCCATTAACGTGACTTATGACTGATAAAATGAAAATAAATTTTAAAAAAAAGTATACGTGTGGAAATATCAGCATTCAAATCCATAACAAGCAACTTGTAGTTTTCCAACCTTGAGCACAAGGCTTGTGATGTTTTCTGAAGGCACAATTATGCCTAACACAAATTGAAATTTATGAGATGGCACAATGCAATTTAGGAACGCTTCTTAAACACACAGAGCATTTAAATAATACAAAAACATACTTTATAACTCATCTTAACCATTGTTCCGGGCTGAAAATCCTTTATCGACTGTACTTTGGTGTTCCTGGTCAAAACTAACTGGCCTTTTAAAAATTGCTTGTAAATCTGTCATTGTTATATCATCATCTAATCACGGATTCAATTTTTTTGTCAACTTCTTTTTTTGTTTTAATTAGCACAGTTTTTGTATTTAGGGGTTCAACCCTTTTGTATTTGTTAGAATGGTCACGGATCAGCGATCTCCAAGTAAAACTGATCGTGCAGACCAAAATGTAAGTCAAAGAGACTTGAAACTTGGAGGGATGGTAGTACTCACACCCCCAACAACGTGACCAAGTCTCGCCCTAATCGGCCTGACAGGCGTGCTACAGTGATCAAAAGTACGAAATCACTCATGACTCCTAAACCGTCAGACACAGGCTCAAGTGTCTTATGTCGTTGAAATCCTTGGCTCACACCAGACAAATAGCATGCCTCAGATTCGATCATGAGCCTGGCAAACTTTTGGGTATTTTCGCACTTTTTACTTTTCACAGGAATAAAATGGAAGAGCTTGGCCACTTGGTGGTGCTATAAGAAGGAAAAAACATAATGACTATAACTGTGTAACCATTTGTCCTATCAACATGAAAAGTGCCACAAGTGTCTACAAGGACATTTACGTATCTCAAAAAACATGGCCGCCATTGGCCGACGAAGTTTAAGCACCTGTTAGACAAGGTTAACAGAGGCCGATCGGAACAAAACTCGGTGGGCCTGTTCGACTCACGTCCCCAAAGGTCTGAAAAAATGTGAAAGAAATTGACCACTGGGGGCCGATATTGCATTTTTCAAGGGTGTAAATGATTGTACGTTGCGTGGTTTTTCACACATGCGCACAATATTTGTATCATATGATAGAACTCCTCATTCTGGAAAATTTGCCTCTAGAACAACTGTTGTCAGTCAAATCGTTTGTTAAATGATTAAGAAGATGTAAAAAAACACATTCTGTGAACTAGTCCTAGTTTTTTCAATTAATCTTGAAAAAAAACACTGCAGTACAATTCTGTAGCCCAATAATTATCAAAAAAAATGTTGTAATTTACCCTTTGGGAAGCTGTAAGTCGTTTAGAAAAAAGGGCCTGTCCAAATTTACCCAAAATTCTATAAAGCCTAAAGGAAAACTCAAAACTTCACAAAACCTGCTGAGCACATGCAACAGGTGATTCTAAACAACCATGCCAAGTTTTAAAAGGATCGGACCACAGATGATGCTATAACAGTCATAAACTGTTAAAAAACATAATATTTCTATGGTAAATTACCCAGATTTCCCCAAACTGCTTCTTTAAATAATTGATTTAGGTGGTTACAAGCTTGCTAAATAATGCCTTTTTTCATATGTGCTTAAATGCCTTAAAGCACTTGAACCCCGATAATTGCTGCTTGCAGCTATTTCTTTTTGGATCTGACTGATTGCAGGCATCAGTGGTCTGAGCTTATGCACCGTAGTTTTTGAGCGAAACAAAGCATTATTTGTGGATAATTTTGGCAGTGTTCACTCAAAAACTGAGGCCTACGATCAAACAGCTCCAAAAAGAGAAACAAAACTTGTGCTAACTGAAAGAGAACAAGTTGATAAAAAGATTGAATCCAATAGTTGGTAATAATGTACCATGTGTAAGAAAAGTCAGTAAGTTTTAGTCCAATGCAATAACACTAACCAGGTTTTTTTGGGGTAAAAAAAAGAAAAAAAAGAATGCCTCAGAGACCTGTGGAACTTCCTGTTGATTTTCAAGAATACAATCCACGTAGGTCTACCGACGATTCATAGCTTGAGATAATATTGATGTTTTATTGTTGAGATCTCCTCAGTATTCTTTCCGACAGTCTTTTTTGTGTTTTTAAGTTTAGTATTCCCCATGATGTGATATCCACATTCCCCTCCTGTTCCATTATTCTATATTTGCTTCATTCTCTCTCTCCTCTATGGATATAACCTTAGCTGTCATTGTCCATTCACACAGCTATATATGAACAACGGGACACATTCTCTCTCTTCTTACAATCATGAACATCTAAAACCCTCCTTTTTCCTCACCCTCCTCTTTCTCTCTCCCTCGCCTCCCATTTCTCCTGCTTGTCTTCTTTATTCTGTCTGTAAGCTGAATGTGCCCTGTGACAGGTCTTGTCAGAGATTTCACAATCCTGACATAGCGTTAACTTGGAAAGCACCTGTAAGAATGGATGTGTGCGTATGTCATAACAAAATTGCGTTTGAGCCGGTTTGCGTGACGGAAGCGTAACAGGCTATAGACGACCATCCAGGCTTGATTACAATGATCCACAATCAGCGAAGGGCAGCCAGAGTTTTAGATGCTGATGAATTCAGATTGAAGACTACTGCGGTGGTGATGCAACGAAAATATTCCATAATTGTGCATTAGGCAGAGTACGCTTTATCGTTAAATGTGTCTGTGTGTGTGTGCTCATGATTTATTCTACAGTGTGAATCTGGCAGGTCTATCTCAGAATGCATGAGGATAGGTGGCCCTTGTTGTCTGAGTACCTCTCAGTGTGTGTGTATGTGTGTGTTGTGGATGTCTTGAGGGAGAAATGCTCGTGGTCTATGAAGAATCTCAACTGTCTGACACAACATTAATATTCTCAGTGCCTGCGTTGTCTCTTTCCCTCCCCGCTCTGTCTGTCTCTCCATCAATCTTTGTATCTCCCCTCTATCCCTCTTATCGGAAATCCTACCACCTCCTGCCTCTCATTATTTAAAAAAATGTGTTTATAGCTCCCTTTTGTATTTTTTCTCTCAATTTTTCTTTCTTCCCCTACTTTTATTTATGTGTTCTCCTGTCTCTCTCACTCACCCTCTTTCAGGAAGTTGGTTTGAATATCCAAGTTGCTGTAAAAGCAAATCTATGCATCATAACCTTGCACCCCTGCATTTCTAAAACACATTTTAAATGCGCTCGGTTCGGCACGGCACGCTGCCTACTATTTTTGAAAACAGGTACTACGCAATATGCATACTGTGCATGGTATGTAAATGATCTGTATGCATGGAATACCCTGATGAATTAGTACGTTCCCCAAAATGTTCAGTATTCAACTGGGGCATACTGCATTGCATACTGAGATGTGCAAGAATGTCTTCAATACCTAGAGAGAGCCATCTGTTAGCATCCCCATTCTCATCTCAATTTATAAATTCACAATATATACTGATTATAAAATTCTGACAAAAGCAGTTATTTTTGAATAGTTGTCAGTGAAGAAAGATGGTATTTGCTCACAGAATGATGCATGGCAGTTATGAATGGACCATGCTTAATGGCCTTGACCGCAATAGCTATTGCTACTTTAATAAACAATAAAACGTACAATTTAAAAAATGCAAAATCACTATATTTAATTCTGAGAAGATATCAGCTGAATTTAACACACAAAACAGTAAGGTCATGTGAAAATGTAGCATTGAAATGTTTATCCTTGCAAAGACTTTCACATACTATACTGTTTGAAGGAAAGTAAGCAGCAAGCTAGTAAATCATTCTGCATACACGGAATAGCCAGACTACCTATTTGCTAAAACTTGCAGTGTACAACCTAAGCAAACTATGTAGAATAGTGCATCCCACAATGCAATGCACTTAACTGGAATCTCCATTTCCAGCTCGACAAATGAACTGGTAGCAATAACTTTTAGTAGGGGTGATTAACCGGTAGAAATTGGTCAACATGTGGACATTTTGTCTCTATCGCAGTTACATGCTCTCATGACGTTGCTGTGCTATGTGGTCACGAAAACGTATCGTTTGCACACATTAAGCGTTGCAATTTAAAAACAAGTGATTTTAGTCGACTAAATGGCACAGCTCCTACTAGTCTACACTGAAAACAATAGTCAACTACACGACAGAAATAAAAACCCATGAAACTGGGGTAGATAAGCGGAATTCATTGAGGGATTGGACAGTGTGATCTATAGATAAGTATTTCAAATGCAGGTTATTATATACATGCACATACATAGGTTTTTTTCTTACCATCTTTTGGGGGTATTTTGCTTTTAGATTAGTCGACTAGTCGGACACAAAACTTTCACAACGTTGTTGTGCACATCCCTAGTTAAAATGCATTTAGCAGCAAAACAGAACTCCTTTTGCTACATTCCACGGTCAGTTATTTGTTCCACTTTATAGTCCTTGAAGTATTAAATACACACACTTGCATTTAGGGCTGGACGATATTGCAAAAAATGAAAATCAAAATTTTTTTCAGAACGTTTGACAGAATTTCGTTTTTTTTTTTTTATTTTTTTTTTTAACTAATCAACTTGGAAAAGTAAACTTGCTCTTTATTAACTAACGAAAATACTGTTCCAAGTGCACCACACATGAAGTGCACCAACATAATGTAAATGTTAAACAAATCACTTGTTAAATATCTTTGCAGAAAAGATGCATGAACTACTACATCTTGTACAAACTTGTGTTATACATATTATATGTTCAGAAATAATACAAGGAAAATACTTTGAAAATAAAATCTCAAAAGTCAAAGTAATTCAAATTCAAAATGACTGAAGGTATAACACCAATAGACTTATTAACTATAAGTGTTCTGTTAAAACAATAAACAGCAGCTTGTCACCATGATGCAAACATGAAATATCAGACATACAGTAGTATGTTTTTTTTTTTAAATTACATTACGCTGCTTTTCCATTGTTTTGTTTTTTTTCTATGCAAACATGGACGCATTTGACTGTTGTGCTGTCGTCTCACACATAAAACGGCATTCTAAAAACTCTGCACTCATGTTAAAAGTTGTTAAACTCCCAAAATGCCGTATCCGTCTGGGCAAAACAGCGATACGATGCAAATTTTTTACGTATACAGCTAAACACGTCTCCTGTTGCTTGCAATTAGTCTCTTATTCTTATTTATTTGCTGAATGTTTTTTATTTAGACTAGTAGGGCTATTAGCAGTGTTGCACAGCTACTTTCATACTGTTTCCACAGGTTGTTTTTCATGTCCACAGGTTGAAGCAACCCCAGTAATGTAATATGTAGCTTCTGGAATGCTAATTTTACCGGAGGAACCCCACCAAAAAATGTGTATTTTACCCCCGGAATGGGATTTTTATTGGGGACCACTCTCGAAAAGCAATTGGGCTTAGGGCTAGTTTTGAGTAGCACTTGGGCGGGTGTTGTTGTGAAAACCTGGCAACCCTGCCTATTAGTTTTTTTCTGATATTGTCACTAGTGGCAAGAATTATGACTTTTCTATGGTATCAAAAATTGACCTTATTTGAAACAATAATAACTACATTGTGATATATATCATTACCGTGAAACAAAATTACTCATACTGTGATACAGTTTAATGCAAAAGTTTGGGAACTCCTTGCGGAATCTGTGTATCTGTATATGTAAATGTAAATGATTTTAATAAAATAAGAGAGATGTAAATGCATGTTATTTTTTATTTAGTACTGCCCTGGGTAAGATATTTTACATAAAGGAAGTTTATGATTTTGAGATCCATCTTTTCACACTGAGGAAAACTGAGGGACTCAAACACAGCTATTAAAAAAGGTTCAAACATTCACTGATGCTCCAGAAGGAAACACAATGCATTAAGAGCCACAATGCATTGATTGATTATTTGCCCTTGATTATTTTGTTGAAATATCTTTTTTTTTTCATTTAGTACTGCCCTTCGGAATCACCAGAAGATACCTGCATGTTTCCCGGAAGACAAAATAAGTACAATTTACTTTTATCTCCAAATTCAAAACGTTTTCACCCCCAGCTCTTAATGCATTGTGTTTTCTTCTGGAGCATCAGTGAATGTTTGAAACTTTGTGAATAGTTGTGTTTGAGTCCCTCATTTGTGTGAAAAGATGGATCTCAAAATCATATAGTAACTGCTGGAAAGGGTTTAAATATGCAAAAGATGCTGAAAAAAAGAAGAATCTGCAGGACCTGGAGGATTTTTCTGAAGAACAGTGCTCAGTTTAACTGTTCAGAACAAACAAGGGACTCATGAACAACTATCACAAAAAAAAAAAAAAAACAGTCGTAGATCATCCAGGTAACCAAACACAGTATCAAAAACCAAGGGTTCCCAAACTTTCGCAGAGGGTATTTTAATAATCTCAGCTATTTTTGTCTTGTGGACTATATGTAAACATCTTTTATGTAAAATATCTTACTCAGGACAGTACTAAATGAAAAATAACATGCATTTTATATGATCTCTCTTATTTTGTTAAAATTATTCACATTTTCACAGATTCTACAAGGGGTTCCCAAACTTTCGAATAAAACTGTATTTTTGGTCATACTGGCCACTCCTAACTTTTTTCTAATCTACCTGGCTTATTTAACTGGACAGGCAAAATAATAAAAAAAAAAGCAAAATATCTGTATTAATTAATTTAAATGAATACATTTCCTGAATTAATCATGCAATGGGGATGCAACATTCAACAGATCATAAACTGTAGCATACTACAGTCTAAAATGTTTTCCAGAAATAGTACACAGTAGGACAATGATCAAACATTTCAAGACAGTAGTATGCCACACTTGTCACATTGCAACCACCTTGCATATGAGTAGCATGCAGTAAGCATATGCTAATATTTAATTCCGCACATATTATTTGTATTGGCCATAAAAGCCAATTCCCAACACACAAACACTTATAAAACACACACCTCCCACATCCATGCCCTTTCCTCTGGGACTTTCCATTGACGCAGGGCTTCAGCAGTACTATTCTAAAAGGCTGCCCGAACCACTTCCTGTCTCTCATACCCACACAGAATTGCTCATTAGGTGTCCAGTATCAAGTGTGTATTTTAACGGGAAACACTCACACATATTTATCTGTGGGCAGCGGACGACTACAAAGACCAAGAACTAAATGACTCCCTGACATTGCGTACAAACTACCTCACCCACACAGGCTACTGTAAACACTCGACTCGGTGATGCATCCGCCTACTCGCACACCAACACACATCCTGCCTGAGGTACCTACATGGTCTGCGCCTCGACGCGCTACAAAAACCCACAATAAGCAATAAAATAAACAATAAACGCATGTATGCTTAATAAACAATGAAACTGCATATGCTACCTATGTGCGAAAACACACAAACACCAACGGACACGCACACGTTCTCTCTCGCTCGCTTTCAGGGGCGGACGAGAAGAGAGCACAGCAGGACATTGATATTCAGAACACCCACACACAGTGTGGTTAGGATCTGAGATCTGGACTCTCCGAGAGTTTCCTAGTTAACACACACACGCCGCAGTCCTCCGCAGTATCATCATTAGGCAGACTCGCTCGCAATGTACACAAATTTACTCAAGCGCACACGGCATTATTCCCAACCAAATTGCTCGGCGCATTGTAAACACGAACAGGTTTCGCTGCCACCCCCCACCCCCCCAGAAAAATGGGATAAACCCGTGAACGATGCTCTATTTCGCACAAACGAGCAATTTTTCGAGATGCGCTGCATGCATGCAGCAAGGCATATAAGCCAAATGATTGGTCAGACACGTATGGCAAAAGCGGCATCAATGGAAATAGCAGAGATTAAACCTTGTGAATGTTTGTAAAGGGTAGACAGATGATGCCTAAGCTCATGTATTAACCATAAAGAAATTTACACATCAAGGCAGCCAAATGGATTTCTGATGCGGGCCTACACGAGACAAGAGTAAATGATGAGGCTGAAACGTGCAGGGAGCATCGGCCGCAACAATCCTGAGCTGCCCATGTCGATGTCGGGAAAGGAGGGGGGTTGGTATCGATCCCCGTTTGTGCTTTCTGGTCCAAGTTTAGCCGTGAAATGGGGCGACACTGAGAGACTCAAGGCAGCTTGAGCTTAATCAATGGAGATGAAGGTTTCGTTTCCCGTTTCGCTCGCTCAAGGATGACACATTGGGGATAATTGCAGTCTTGTTTTTCAATCACCGAACAAATGTAGGGTGATAAGAGCGATGGAGTGAGCGCTGATGAAGGCTCCTTAGACCTAAGAAATGAAGTAGGCATTAGTTCCACCAACTTGTCTTTGAGACTTCCTACTCTGTTGCCCTTCAGTAGCGACGTTGTATGTAATTTCCTATGTAATGACGTCCCGTCCACACCACTTAATCTGCGCGTCTGGAGTCGAACTACACCTCGCTTCGTGCCATAATGAAATAGATTCGCTTCGCTTGGAAGTTTCCACTGATTTTAACTTTCCTGGACGTTTGAAGTAGTTGCGTTTAACTTCTGGTCGCCCCCGACTGCCACTGAAGGGAAGTCGAATTACATTTTTGCATGAGTGAATGTGCAAAACACTGGAGAGAGATTTCAATTTCCCTCTGATGTTCTCATTACTGTGCTGATGGCAGCCAAAGGGTTTGAGATCTTATAATTACTGCATCAATAGGCAAATTCTCAATTATAACAGAATAACTAATTATTACGTCCAGATTCAAAATAGCCATTTCTTGATGAATTGTCTGAAGTGCCTCATTTTAACTGTGCTCAAGGGAGAGTCAGAGGTGGTTGTCTCTTTATTAAAATCAAACGTTTTAGACTTCAGGAGAAAGAAAATCTCAGACATGGCACCCAGTGATATAGACGTTAAAGTCAAGTTCTGACAATGCAAGAAGTGACTCAAGCAAATGAAGCTTTATATTACAGATATGCACTAAAAGTCAACACCTCACATGGTCCCGATTGAACAGTCACAATGTATTTGCAATGATCTTGCATTTTATTTACCCATCAAATTTCAGGGCTCTACAGTGCGACCATTTCAATCGCATTTGTGACTGAAAACTACTGCGTGCGACTATGAAAAAATATTTAATATTTAGGGGCACCATTGCGACCCGATCAGCATATTTATGTTTGCCCTGAAGGGAGCTTCAAAGGTTTCTATGTGTTTTTGCAACGTTGAGTAATATATCACAGACATATCTCACAAATCTTTTCATAAACAAAGTGTAGTGAGAGTGTAAGAGATTCATTGTGCAGTGTAGAGAGCTTTGTTGATTATAAAGGAACTTTGTGAGATTGCGATGAACTAAGATGAGTGACAGCTTTTAATGATTTTTAAGGGAGTTTGTAAATGATATACTGCATGGATTTTTATCATTATAGGGTAGATTTGTACATACACTGCCAACACACATTAATGTTCAAACAGCATGTAAAAGTGAACTTAGCATCCGATGACCCCTTTAACTTCCACTTTAACTTTGATGCGCATCGTCTCAGTTTATTACGTAATAACGTGTAAATTTATATAGTTGCCAGTGGCGACCTCAGCAAAAACTTTACTCGCAAATTAATATTTTTGGTCGCAAATGCGACCGTCTTAGTCTCAGTCTGGAGCCCTGATAATGAGGCACTAATATAAAAATTTTGTCTGATAGCAATACGTCTACAAATCTATTTTAAATGAAAGTGAATTTAGGCATCACAACATAATGTACAGTATAAAAATAGATAATCATTTTCAGATTAAAAGATTACACTAATCATTTAATAACACCGTTACATGGATTTAAAGATTAAAAGCCCATTAGATCACAGCAAAGGTAATCTACAGCTGAAATGAAAACCTTTTAAAATGAGCATGCACAATTGAATATTCAATAATTTTAAACAACTAATTGTGCATTCCTGAAAAACAGACATGTACGTAATATATATTGTGAAAATATACAGATTCTGCTACTTCCATGCTTACACAAACATGGAATAAAAGACAATTAATACGCATGCAGAATATTTATTAAAATATTACATAACGTGTTTTCCACAAGTGAACTTAACTGATTAGACTGCATGTACCGGTGACTTCCATTACATTACAATGTATGAACATTTGCATCTTGAGAACAAAAGCAATTTATCTAACCGGTGAAAATAATAGGCACCTCTTCAGTCTCGCAGACATACTGTACAACAAAGCAATGGGACTTGAAGTTGGGGTGGCTCTCCACTACGGCATTTGCATTCAAATCATTGAGTCTGGAATTGGCTTTACCTGTCAGGAGTGGGAAACCCATCTATACAGGATTTGGCGCTTCGGTTAAGTGAACACTCCATAACCTTGGAGCTGATGGAATACTAATGGCTTGTGATGGCGATTGAAGTCAAATGTGCACTCGTGTGCACTCTCGCTCGCCTTGTTCTAGAGAGATGTTGCGTTGCTATTCTTCCACCATTAACGTCCCGTGGCACTTCCGTGTCAGACTTTTTCAAGCATTCCACTGCACTTATAGTCGTGTAGTGGAATACAGTGCCTTTACAGTTGTCAGTGACTAAGACGACAAGTGCAGAGCTCTTTTGTTTTTTTGTGGTCACCATGGCAACTGCATACAGATCACCTGACCTTGTGACAAGTTCAATGATTAGGTCAGAGTGCTGACAGTGACTCTCCAGGGAAGCAATCAGGAGGACTCAAGGGAGTGATGTCACACACACGGGTACCTTTCATACAACAAACAGAGTCCACTGGAACATGTTTTTCTCTTTCACATGACACACCTGGAGTGAAGCGAAAGACATGGCTCAAAACAATCCTTAAAAACACTGCAATGGTTTCACTTTGACATAATTGAAAAGAGACCCCTGGGGGAACTTAAAAGAGAAATAAAATTGTGGCTTTTAGTCCATTTCTGTGTGCTTTGAGGTCATTTATATTCTAATATATGTGTATAAGTTCATTTTTAGCAATATACAGTTCTTATCTTCAGGACCAGAAATACTGATGACTCATCCTGCACTCCTGTATTTATATTTATGTGTAATAAAATGCTCTCTAAAATGAGAGTGTCCCTCCAGCCAGTATCAGCAAGTTCTGACTAGCATTAGTAAGTGAGATTGTACACAGCTGTGATGTAAATGAAAAACAAATAAATAAATCAATTTACGAGACTAGCATTTTGAAATATATTACCCCACATTTCTCTTTGAATAGGAAATTTGTCAACACAGGGCAGAAAACTAAGTTCGTCAAGCTAATTTAGAGTCTTTAACACTTTTGGATTCATTACTGTAAATGTTTAATTGAGCTAATTATCCCATAGAAAGGTGAATGACACATCAGTAAACACTGGAGAAACACTTTCTTAATAACTACTCTAAATCCTCACAAACTGCCAAAATTCTATAGTCTTAAACATTTTGTTTCCTTGCCTTAAAGGAGAAGTCCACATCCAAAACAAAGATTCACATATATTGTACTCACCCCCCTTGTCATCCAAATGTGTTTCTTTCTTCAGTCGTAAAGAAATTGTTTTTTTGAGGAAAACATTTCAGCATTTTTCTCCATATAATAGACTAATATGGTGCCCCGATTTTGAACTTCTGAAATGCAGTTTAAATGCGGCTTCAAACGATCCCAAATGTGGTTGTAAACAATCCCAGCCGACGAAGAAGTCTTATCTAGCAAAACGATCGGTTGTTTTCATAAAAATAATACAATTTTATACTTTTTAATGCCAAACGCTCGTCTTGTCTTACTCTGCCTGGACTGTTTTTGTTTGAGATTAAAAATATTTAAATTATTTTTTTTTTATAAAAATAACCTATTGTTTCGCTAGATAAGACCGTTCTTCTTCGCCTGGGATCATTTACAACCGCATTTGGGATTGTTTGAAGTCGCCTTTAAACTGCCTTTTGGAAGTTCAAAATCGGGGCACCATATCAGTCTATTATATGGAGAAAATTTTCAATTTCAATTCTCAAAAAAAAAACAATTTCTGTACGACCGAAGAAAGAAAGACATGAAGATCTTGGATGACAAGGGGGTACATTATATGTGAATCTTTGTTTTGGAAGTTGACTTCTCCTTTCAATTAATCTGAAACAAAAAACCACAAAACTAAACTTTCACCATCAGCACCATCCAGCTTGTACTGTTTGTGGCCTGAAAGATTAACACTCAGGTACACAACACCACAACATAATGCATTTCTATCCCTCACAGGCTAGGTTTTGTTCACATAAAATAAGTATGCCTTCTATTTCGGCCCATAATACAGTGTTTGTTAAGAGGTAGACAGGTATGGGGTTAGACCTCAGCATGAATAGAGCAAAATATTGCAGACAACAAAGTACTAGCTTTGAGCTCACATATTTAAGCCTGAACAAACTCCACTAGGCTTTTCTGTGTGTTTATAGCAACATAAGTTGGAAAGCTAGTGATTATATTAGATGGATTTGTACAACTACCCTACAGAAGCACTTGAAGTGCTGTGAGGCCAATGCAAATAGTCCATTTAAGTCAGGGATGGACAGCTCCAGTCCTGAAGGGCCACTGTCCTGCAGAGTTTAGCTCCATCCCCAATCAAACTTATCTAAATATCTAACAAAAGTCTAAAGAATTGCTTGAAAATTGCAGGCAGATATGTTTGATTAGGATATACTGTATATTCACACACATAAGTAACTGGAATAAGCCAATGATGACAAAGAACTAAACTAGTTTTTAACATTCAAGAAAACACAAGTGGTGCTTGCCTGTACAAAACCCACCAAACCACCCTCTCAGTGGTTGAGGCATTGCTATAAGTTTGTCAAGTCTTCAACACATTTTATTGTCTGGCAGGCAAAAATTGTCGGATCACTCAGGAAAGTAACAGCACACTTCTCAAGCTGCATTGTTTGAGATATCATTCATGTTCATAGCACAAACAGCGAAGACTGAGTTACTCACTGAATTTCCTGTAACACTAGGATATCTGCAGGATTTTTAAGCTCAAATTTAAGACTTTAAGACCTTTTTTAAAACCCGAACAAATACCATATAAGCAGGATAGGGCAATGTCTATGGCAGGAGTGTCCAAACTTGGCCCTGGAGGGCCACTGTCCTGCAGAGTTTAGCTCCAAACCAGCACCAGAACACCTGCCTGGAAGTTTCTAGTATGACTAGTTAGACCTTGATTAGCTGGTTCAGGTGTGTTAAATTGGGGTTGGAGCTAAACTCAGCAGGACAGAGGTCCTCCAAGACTGAGTTTGGACATTCCCTGTCTAGGGATGCATGATATTATCGGACCAATATCAGAATTTTTTCGACAGCCCAGGTCCTAATGCCTGTTCGGTAAGGAGTTTTAATTCCATAGGGGCCACTGTTGGCATACTTCTAGTAAAATGAAAGTTAATATACAAATAACATTTAGACTGTTTCTGATTAAGTAAAGCAGTAATTGATGTCATAAAATCATGCGTATGCTTTGATTTAAAGGTCAGAAGCTATAGCTTACAAAAAAACAAAAAAAAAAACAAACATTACACCTCTAAATTAAATATTTACCACTGCATTTTTCTGAAATAAATAAATAAATAAATTGCAGCAATTGATGTATAGTTTATTTATAGTTATTTTCAAAGCTTCAACGAACTGTCATTATAAAATTACTTCATTATTGTTTATTAAATTCTAACAAAACCATTTATGTTAAAAACTAACCAAAGTAAAAAAAAAAAAATTTTGCTTATAATTTCCACACAGAAGAGACTTGGTGTTGTTTCCAAACAAAAGGCAATAAATTGGTATCGCCATCGGCTATCAGCCAAAATTGGTTAAAAAATATCAGCATATCGGCAAAATCCAATATCATGCATCCCTACCCTGGTCTTTGGTAACATATTAAACTGTAAAATGACTGTAAAAAGCCTGATTTACAGTTCAGATACAGGTTTTTACAAAAACAAAGAGTTTTATAAAATGAAATAAATTCACATTTCTGCTTTTAATCCATTTTTAAGAAAATGGATGATTCAAAAGTATCAATTATTATATTAATTTAAACAATTATCAATCAATTATTATATTAATTAAATAAATATATTTTAAGTTGTTAGATTTTTATAATGAATTATCTTCTTGTCGATCCACCAGTTCACATTTACAACTGTGTGTTTGCAGCATAAAAACATGGGTCGATTTTCATACTGGTCTGAACAAAAACAGCAGACGGGTTTACTGAAACTGCAAACTGAAATTGAATTGAAATTTTGGTACAGAAGAGATATACTGGTTTCCCCATAACGACTGTATACAAAGCAGTACAGCACCTGACTTTAAAACGTGCAGCGCTTATGCTTGTTTAATAAAATCATAGCTTTTTTCGAAGTTTATTCATCACATTAAGCCATATGCACGGTTTTACAGTTTACTGCACGTTTTCATTCTTCTCGTTATTTCCCTATCAAGACTAATGAACTGGAAGTCTCGTCCAAAGGCCTACTTCAGCATTGAAGAATAAGGTGGGTTCTTCAATCCCTCTGATGACTTCCCTTTGACCATAATTTTCATCTTTCCATCTCTCATGCATTCTCACTTGTTCCTCAGTTGTCTGAAGGGGGTGACCTCAGGGTAGAGAGTTTGAGAGAGTCAAGCTTTACACCCTCTTTTCTCAAATTCAAATCAATTCCTCCCCTCTTCCCACTCCGCTCTCAATTCTAATTGGTATTTCTCACACTGTGTCACATTCAAGCAAAAAATGAATTTGCGCATTGATTATCACAAGGCCTGAAATCGACCTTTCTTCAGGCACCAAAGGCCTCGTATTTAATGGTTATATATTTATTTGGAGGCTAGAGGCCCCTCCTGCATTCAGTCCGGATCGATCACCTTGCCTTTCCTCAATCTGACTTTCCCAAGGGAATGACGAGAAATTACGCAGTGAGCCGTTGGTTTTACTTGGCAAAGGCTGTAGGCATGAGTCACACCGTGGCAGGGAATTCACCCAGGTCCTTACGGACTGTCATCCTCCATGCCGAAAATAAAGAGAAGGAACAGGTCGGACAGATACATCCACCGAAGCGCTCTGCGTACGCTCTTTCAGACAGCAGAGGCAGTCTTTCTCTTTATGCATGCAGCAGGCACAGGACCAGGGGGATGTTAAGCACAGATGTGTCATTTCTACAGGAACGATCCAGCCTTGTTGGGGCCAACGGGAAAACAGGTTATCACGCTTCCAGCTCATTAAAGATTCACTCAAGTACATCACACATTGATTAGCACTGCGATTGATTGGGGATATTTGTAGGAATTTTGATAGTGAGCGAGAGAAAACACAATTTGCACACATTCAAATGTACAAATCATTTTAAAAATAGGCATTTCCTACTTCCTCTGTATCCGTAGTAATTCATTGGCAATGAATGACTGAATACTGAATGCTGGAATAAGGTGCATTTGATATGCAGAATCACAGAGACTTTGCCATCATGCCAGGCCAGATGGACAGCCTTGCATGTAATCAGCTGGCAAATCCACTTGTCTTTTTCTTTTCTTGAGAGCGTAGCCACTGCATAACGGCGACAGACTAGCACAGCACATGCTCGCTTGCCTCAGTGCATCAATCCACATGACTGAAACCATGTGGTTCAATAACGATCCTCAATTTAACTTTCTTTTCCAGGGAAAAAATACTTCTAAACTTCACATTCTATAGCCCCATTTCCAATTAATTTTCTAATCTTCATTGTTGCTCCTAATTTCTCCGTGTTAATTAATTTGCCAGTCTCGGTTTCTTTTAACACCTTTTGAATAATTCCATGCTCCAGTAATATTTTTATTCCTTGTTCCGTTCCATCAATAAATGACTTTCCTCTTGTTCTTGGGCACAAAAAAAAAATGCTCAAAGACTGAAATAGATTTTATCCACCTGCACAAATTAAGTCCCTTGGCATGAGGACTGACTTGGGGAGACAGGGTTTGAATTCATTACTTTTTTTAAGACCAAGTAAGACATTCGAGGGTATAAGAATACATATACATCCTTTTCTAACATTACATATGTTAAATCAAAGTTGCATCATACACAGCAGCAAATCACAGTATTCAACAACAAAATCATCATTGCACTTGTCATAAAAGCACAATACCCACATATTAACTTCATAACATTCCCTTATTAATTTTGTGATTGATTATGGTGGCATTTTGTGTGGCACCCTTGGGACAGCTACAGTGCATCAACACCCCCACATGGTGACTTTCAGTCTGGGATGGTCACAGCACTAAAGACCCAATTTGGAAAGACATGTGACAACAGCTAAATAGTTAATGAAGTAAAACTGATGTAATGGAAGGCATGCAGGAGTTTTGAGACATGCTTTTAAAACTGAACCATTTTAACTCAGTGTTTTCAATATGCAACACCCCTGGCGTAAGAAACTAACCATGCATTTGACGCAAATCTACATTGACCAGCAATATAAAAATAGCTCAGACAGAACTTGCTCTTTTACCCAATGTCCCACTGCAGCTGACTTATCCGTCCGGAACTCAAGCAGTCAAAACTCCCAAAATGCACATCCCTAAATCACTTTTGTACTCTTCCCTGAACTATACTAAATGTATTCTTGACCTATGTCTGAAGGCATTGTAAAGGAAAGCATTCAAACAAACTGTCATCTCAGAAGAATGTTAAAGCATTCAAATGATTCAGGAAACTTACTAAGAAAAGCCATAGTTAGACTGCTCATATGCATTGCTTACCAGAGTGGACATTTTTAGTTGTCAGCAACTGTACTCCCGTGACCTTGTTTTTCGGTTTGAGTTTTGTCTGTTTTTTCATTAATAGGATATATGTGACTGTAATGAGCTGCAGGAGGAAGACTCCTGCTCAGCCGGTCATTGATCACTCCACCCAATGCCTCCATTTCCCAGGAAAGCCATTTGTCAAGATGATAATTTGCTCTGTAGCACAGAAGATTGTGCACTAAATATAAAAACTTTCCTAGTCTTTCCCACTGGTTTTCCCACCCCCTAGTCCTGTTTCATCTAGTAGAAGAGAAGAATACATTTGGTCTCGTCTAATACAAAAGAAACAATCCATAATGCTAGTATCATCGCAATGTCACTTCTGTAATTTGATTTTATGCTTTAAAAAAGAAAATAAATCAAAGCTTTATGTCTGGAATTGTACCACCGTAACAGAAAAACATGAGAGCACTGTGGTCGCTCAAATACATCAACTGCAAATAGTGTCTGTGTTGTGGGAATATTTTAACACTTCCAAGTTAACTACCTCAGTGTGTTTGTGTCAATCATTTTCAAGTGAATAATCAAAAAAAGAAAAAATGAAATTGATTTATTTAGCACAATGGTGCTCAACAGTTCTAGGTTTTCCCAGCACCACATATTTTATATTTTCTATATTTACAGACCTGATTTAGATCTGCAGCTTGTTAGCAGGGAGCTGCTCGATCTGAACTTGGTCTGTCAGATAAGGGAGACATACAAAATGTGAAGAACCACTGATTTAGCAGACGTTTTCATCCAAAGCGACTTATAAATGAGAAATATAACAAAGCGATTCATCTTAAGTAGGCAGTATCATGAGAAGTGCTGTACAAAGTTACAAGATTATTCAGAAGTACAGGTTAGAATATAGAATATCAGGTTAGAATACAGATTAAAGTAAGATGTATTGAAGTGCTTGCAGAAAAGGAATCTTTTGATTATATTTACCCAATTTGGGCCCTAATTAACAATGATACCATGTAGTATATGGGCCATTCTACAGAGTTGGTGCAAAATCAGAGTTGGAAACCTCTTGAAAAAAAAAAAATTGTATGCAAAATTGTATAATATCCAAGGTACACATTTCTAATTGTGCAGCTAATTCTCATATTGTATTTTCAGAAAGTTTTGGAATATTTGTCCTCTCCCCAAACTTGTCACTATAGAAAGACAGTATAGTATATCATTTAATAAGAAGGGTTACATGACCTATAAAGATTTTGCTTACATCTATCTTGTAAATATAAACTTTTCACAGATAAATCAACAATTACAATTTTAACTATTTCAAGTGAGATTTGTGAGATTTGTTGTGTTTTGAATCCAATATTTCTTTGTAAAAGGCAAAAAGTTTATCATACTGATTTTTTAAGTTAAGGATTCATTAGTTTGAAAATACACTGAACCAAACACTATCATAACATCTACAATTTCAATTTGACAAAACATCCAAATTTTGGTAGTGACAATGTTTTGGTAGCGACCACATCACATTACGGGATTTTAACTCGCATACTAAAACACTACTAAAACATACTAAAATACAAAAAAATTGCATAACTGTACTAAAATGTTGTTTATTTCCTCCCAAAATGGATTATGTGTTCCCTTTTGTCACTACCGAAACAATGATATGTTTTGTTTGTGACTGTTACGGTAGAAACAATTTTTACATACTTTTGAAGCTCAAAGACGCTTTCAGGTGTGATTGTTTCAGTAGTGACAATTGTAGATACTTTTGAACTTAGCTCAAAAATGCTAATTAGCACATGGTTAGCTAGCACACTTCTGTACAGTTGTACTCATATAAAACCTAAATGAATGAACCCAAAAAAGTGTGCTTATAATTGCAGAAAAAAAGTTGTTTGGTAATGACATTCCTTAAAGTTACACACAGATTTTTCAGATTTTTGAAAACATTTACCTCAAAATGATGGGACCTACTGTATCTACTCACCTTGTATCTATGCAAGAGAGGGAAATATTTCCTTATCATAAATGCAGGGGTGTAGTTAAAATCAGTCTCAGGCAATGGACTAAAACATGCACTGTTTCTGTAGTGACATGAAAATGTGACGTGAACCTTTTTTTTTTAAGTCAGTGTGTGGTGTGTATCTTTGGGCATAAAAAAGATCTACAAAGTTACAAATCTCAAAGTCCACTCCAAAGGGTGATATTTAGTTTTTAAAAAATGTCTTTCCAAGGACTACGATGAACAGCTCCTTTGGACTACAACGTTTGTTTTTTCACATGCAATGATGTCACAACACGGTCCATTAGAATATCATTAAATTAAATTGCGCGGACACGCTGCGCACGTGCAGTGTGTGGTAAGAGATTTATTCATCATACAGTGTAGATAGCTTCACTTATAACGCGGGTGTTTTTTAAAATGCATAAACTTAGAATAAGCTAGGCTGATCAGTGATGATGTATTTTGATAATGTTAGGCTGCTTTTAGCCTTATGCTGGGGCTGGTTTCGGGCAATAAAACTAAGTGTGTAAAATAATTAAATAAATTAGCACGATAATATTATGTATCTGTGATCTCACAGGCTGAGGATGGGACTCAACACTACTGTAGCGTATTATTTACTCACCCTCCATGCATCCTAGGTGTATATGACTTCCTTCTTTCAGACAAATGCAATCAGAGTCTAATAAAGTCTAATAAAGTGCATCCATCCATAATAAAAAGTGCCTCACACAGTTCCAGGGGGTCTCCAGTAGCGAATCGATGCGTTTTCGTAAGAAAAATATCCATATTTAAAACGTAAGATTCACTATTAAACTAGCTTGTGCTAAGTGCTTTGACAAGGGACATGGCAGTACTAAAACACCGTCTAAGCTGTTCACCAATAGCAACGCACTGGGATAGATAACCAATCATAACACATTTCCTTTTTTCGGAAGGCTGGCCTTCATTAAACCCAGAACTAATCGAGCTATTTGTGCCAGGCTGGGAGAAAGGTGTTGTTATAATGTCAGTTATGTGAAAAATGATGCGTTTTTCGAACCACCAAGCATGAGAGCATGTTCTAGTACACCCCCAAAACAAAATCAAGACTTTGAAAAAGAGCATAATAGGACCCCTTTAAAAACATCAATGGAATAAAATGCAAAAATTATTTCAATATCATTTTCACAAGTTGAAATTTAGGGGTTAGTGTTCGGGACAGCCACCTCCTAATTGAAAGTACCAAATAAATGACGATTTAACATATATTAGATATGTTTCAATAGATAATAAAAGGATCTTAGTAAACATCTAAGATCTGAATACTTAAATGCTTTTTAAATTTGTCTTTTGGTTGTGGGACAGCAGTTTGCACCAATTTTGTAGAATGGCCCATATAGGGTACTTACTTGCATATAATAATGTTTAAATAGGTTAGGCACACCCATAATGAAAGAGACTTGTGCTTAGGGTGCTACAGACAATGTGATATTATTGAAATTAGACCAAAAAGAAATGAGTCGCTCAAAACTTGTACGCATTGAGGGAAAGACATGCAAAAGAGAAATGGAAGATTAATATAATGAAAATGACCTTTTTTATATTATAGTATGCTTTTTAGTGTTTAAACCTGACAACAATGTATAAACCATAGTGGCACTTTGGTCATACCTAAAAATGCATCAGTGAATGAATGAATGAATTAGAAATATCAAACCAAGTGGCATCTGCAAACAAGTGCATCTACAAATATATTGAAAATGTTGATATATTCAAATCTTGCTAATCTGTATCCCCTTTTAAAGGAACTGATTTTTTAATGTGTAATGTTTCTTAAATGTTTCTGATATAGTTTATCAATATACACAAGTTTTGACAATTAGAAAGTGTGCAAATATTTTAGTTTTTATTTGTTTTAACATTAACATGAACTATTTTGCTTTAAAAAGTGTGCTCCATATATAAAAGACATTCATTCATTTTCAAGTGTCCAAATTTCCAGGGCCACCGGATTAAACTTCAGATTTGGTGTTAGAAAATAATTTTACTTTGCTTTTCTCTGCTCAACCTTCAGTAAATCAGTACCTTAGCTGGTTTGGCTGAAGCAATCAAGTCATCAAGTCTCAGAGCTACTTCAGGGGTAAACAATTACGGGAACAAAAATTGAATTCGGCAACACACCACAGGTGAGTATAAAATCACTACAAGCAAGTTTCAGATTCATTTGACCGTGCTCTTAAAGGTCGCAACGTGTTTTAGTCTGTATGTTCGTTCTTTCAGAGCACATTTACATTTCATTCTGTCTGTGTTCTAAGGTAAATCTCCCCTTACGTAAGTCCTTCACTGTTGCCTAGAGCTTTGAGAGCAGGGCTCTCTTTTGTTATCATCATGTTGACAGAGGCTGACCAATTAAAGGGCCCTGCTCTGATACTGGGCCGTGACACCAACCTGGTGCGGGGTGTAAGAGGCCACGGCGCCACAGGAAATGTACCCTACGGCCACCTCGCTCCGCTACACATGTTCCACATCAAACTTCGCTAATTAGCAGAGAATCTGGGAGCTGCAATGATGTGTGTGTTAGTGTGTGTGTGTAAAAAGGTGGCTTTTTCCTGTCACATTTGTGCATGAATGTTCTTCTCATTCTGCTTACAAGTCAGTCGATCCGCATAAAGTACATTAGCATGCACACTTGTTTGCGAGGGACTTTGTGTGTGCGTTGAACAGAACGCAACTAAATGACTTTGTGTGTGAGTGTGTGTTCCATTAGCTGGGACAGCTGTAATGAGCTTGGGTTGCAGTGCCAGTGCCAGCAGAAGCTGAGAGCATTGCCTCCTAATGGGGCCGTGCAGATGCAATCAAAGCCCAGCCGTGTGCTACTGACTCATCCTCGCCATCCGAATCAACACCCCGTACGTGTTCGTTTTGGTTGTTTATACATATCTCAAGCACTCCATGCGAATTTCTGTCGTATTACACCGGGAGTCGCGTTCTTTCTGACTTCTTCAGATTTGGCATTTTCCCCAGACACATCATCTCACATGATTGATGATCCTCTATTCACTTGACTTTACAGTGAGATTTCAAACAGACTCCGTGAGCAAGGTTTTCTCACAGCATCCATGAAAGCGCTTTTATCAGTCTGCGCTTTTATCTGTCTCAGCGATGTGAGCGTCGGGATGCGAGCCTGGTTACGGTAGCCCACATGAAGCGCTCCACCGCTAACTCGTCTACCTCGGCCGGACTGAGCATTAGGCTCCCGGATAGAGCAAAAGGAGGGTCTCACCTAGAACTGTGACAACCCACTGGGCCATAAACACTCTCATGCCCTTGAGGGGCTCATGGGAACCGGTTGGTTGGGAGATTGTTGCTCCAGTTTGTACCATGCCTGCATGCGCTTCTGAGTAGTGTGTGGCCCGAAGCTTTAAGCCTCTCAGGACTGATCTGGGATCAGTATTCATGCCGTAAGGCCTCAGAGAGTTCCTCGGCTACCTGCAATCTGGGTCAGTTTACGCATTATTTTACAGATCTTCTCCCAGTGTGGGAGTAGAAATAGACTCTGTACTAACAGAGACATGCAGGTACAAACGCCCTGACACTGAGTTCTGAACAAGCACAACTCTTAGAAACATCCGCACGCAACAATAACAGCAAAAAACACCACTAGTTCTCAAAAACGCCACTATTTAAAAAAATGAGGAGTGACAACTGCATTTGAAAACAGGAATGAATCCCCTAAATTATTGTTCCAAGTGTGTATGGAACATAAACTCACTCCTAAAATTGCCAAATATTTATGTTCAGCAGTTTGTTTCTAGCAAAACCTAGCAACACAAATGAGTCAAAGCTCATACCGCGCTCTATCCCTGCGATTTTCTCGCAAAAAGCGAGACGCAGGACTCTACAGTGCGATCATTTCAGTCGCATTTGCAACTGAAAACTACCGCGTACAACTATGAAAAAATATTTAGGAGCAACGTGTGCGACTGACCCGATCAGCATGTTTGTGTTTGCGCTGAGGGGAACTTCTGTTTCTATGTGTTTTTGCAACGTTGAGTAATGTATCACACACATATCTCATGAATCCTTTCATGAACAAAGTGTAGAGAGAGTGTAAATAAGAGATTCATTGTGTAATGGAATTTTGTAAGATCTAAGATGAGTGACAGCTTTTAAGGATTTTAAGAGGGTTTGTAAATGAGATATTGATTTATACAACAGTTAAATAAACAGGAAGTTAATATCAAGTGACTTATATTGTCTATAACACTATTGCATGATTTTGCTCTATTTCATCATCAGAAATAGTCTAAAACAAGTCACAACTGAGGCGCTGTTCATCTCCATTCAGACACTGCGGTGTATCGTTTATAAATGAACATGCGTTTTTAAACAAATCTAGTGAGTAAATGATTTAATTTCCCATTCATAAAGACAGTCACTTGCTTTATTCTTGAATGAATCAGCTGTTCGAACAAATCAAATGAATGAATGATTCAGTAATTAAATCAGTGACTTGCCGCCACCTACTGGCAGATTTAGTTTCATTTTTTTAAAATATCTTTTCAGTTATTTAAATCATTTAATATTCCTGTATTCAAAATGTAATATTTAAAAAAATAATCTCAACATTAATTTATGAATTTGATTGCTCTCATGCCACCTCTGAGCCTCATTAAACATATGAAAATACACCTACAAGCCACTTTTGTGTTCTTCTATGCCACTTCGGTAGTACTAATTAATGTTGTTAATACTGATTTCATTTGATTGGTAACTTATTCTTAGTCTACTTATTTTTATTCTGTTGTTTTAGAATTTTAAAAAATTAAACAAATATCATTTTAAAAAATGTAAAAAAAAAA
>JAHKKF010536324.1:0-38989 GCA_019740295.1 Labeo calbasu
GCTTTTCGAATACTGTCTGTATGAACGTGCAACTGGAGTCAAGCCCGTATTCCTTACCATTAACCATAACAACAGAGACCAAAGCAATATCAAAGATGTCGACGTCCATAAAACTGAAAGTATTACCGCTTTCTGACGACAAGAGTCCAATCGAGCCAAAAGTTCATCCATCCAATCATCATTAACTGACAGCAGCTTTTAAATTTGAGCGGAGCATTTGAGCCGCGCACATTACACAAAATTGACGGAAGGAAGTGGCTCCGGTGGAGGCTGGACATTAACTTTCAGATGACACACAGCTCATTTCTCTGTCACTGTAAGTTACTGAAACCACAAATTAAACCACGCAGCACATGGTAGATCCATGTTTGTGTGGCAGAGCGGCTCTCTCTCGCACTAAATAACGTGACGGACAACTAGTTGCCCAGTCCTGCTCCGTTCACACCGCGTGTGTTCCAACAACGCGGTTGTGAGTTCTGAAAATTTACGGGTGCGAGTTCGGTTATAGAATGCGGTTGTCACACCCGTAAATAACCGTACTGTATGTGAACGTAACCGTATTGAGGACCAAAAATATTTTGTGTTCCAAAGATGAACAAAGGTCTTACAGGTTTGAAGCAACATAAGCGTGAGTAAATTATGAGAGAATTTTCATTTTTGAGTGAACTATCCCATTAAGGAATTTAATGAATCTAATTAATCTTGAGAATTCCTTTATGAAATGGATAGTTCCGGTCCTTGATTCTGATTAGCTGAGCTGTGTTTGAAGCTGTTGTAAATTACTCTACAAACATACACCTTTGTTTACATACAGTGTGTTGCTCTGCAACCTCTCTGTTGCACCACAACCATTTCTAAAGGAACTACATTGTTTGGTGGAAGAATAATGTTTTAATTAATATTATTACACTTTATTTGCTCCGTTTTAGTTTGTGCAACCTTAATATGTATATCGAATAACAGTTTCATAAAAGCACAGACACAGGCACAGACATCAATTAATAAGCAGCTATAACAAAGCAATAAGCCCTGTTAAGCCGTGGTTTACAGTGAATTTATAACAGCCAAGGTGCCTAAAACCCCCTTAGATGTTATTAATTCACTGTAAACCACGGCTTCACGGGGCTTATTGCTTTATTATAGCTCCTTATTAATTGATGTCTGTGCCTGTGTCTGTTGGTCAGCATCTGTCAGCACTAGGGATGTAACGATATTATCAATATGGTATCGCGATAGCGAAACTGTCTCGATATTATCATGGTCACATGATGATGTGAAACGAACTAAAACCGAAAGCACAATATGGCTCAATCCCTAAATCAAGTCTGTTTTGGCTGTGCGTTTCAAAGTGATCGCCCGTTTCCATCAAAATAAAAGCTTAAAAGTCCAGTATGATTTTCTGGCAGCTAGCGGTTTAAATGGGTAACGTTACTGCAGTCCAAATTCAAAATATCTCTTTCAAGTGTAGAAATTAGAAAAGAAGTATTGTAATTTTCCTACTGTAGGGTAAAGCCAAAATAATATACCTATGAAGTATTCATTTTAATTTATATTGCAGCGCAATTTTTTACAATATATGGCTGTTACGGTTATTGTTGTTATTATTATTATTATTATTATTATAATATTCTAAATTGTTTGGCTTCCTAAAACACCAGTGTGAATGTAATTTAGACTAAAACAGTATATATACACTGACTTTTTCTGAAGTTTTCTTAGTTAAGAACATGGGTTTGAGCTCTTAATTTTGAAGTCTCAAAGTGCATTAGATAGAAGAATTTAACTTTAAAATGTACAAAATGTACAATTTTTTCCCTATTCTTCATTGTCTTTTTTTTTTTAAATATCGCAATAAATATTGTATCATGGACTTCATATTGCCATATTATCGTATTGTGGGATTTTGATATCTAAAGTAATTTAGCAAATGATCAAATGATTGAGAATATCATTATAAATGGGAATATATCCGTTTGTGTGCCAGACATTCAAGACTGGGGTTCAAGAATCAGTCAGTGCTGTGTTCCCCTTCATGTCTATTGCATAATACACTCTGCTGTGTGTCCGTGCATCTCTTACACCCCCCGGAGCAGTGCGAAATTCACTGGTCTGCTGATAGACTTTAGGTGCTCCTGCGTCTGTGGAGGAGTATGAGATGACTGTGGAGGAGGAGAAGGTCTGGCAGTTTGGAGAACCAGACATTCGTTCCTACGGAGTAAAGAAAAAGAGAAGTTATGAAAATGTGATCAAAGATCAGTCAACCTCAATAATTTGTGCAATTGTATCCTCTTAAAAAGTAAGAGAATTAATATAGACCAGTTATTTCAATGTGAAATCTAAAAGGTAGCAACTTAAGTCACAGCATGGACTTATTCCAGCTCAAAAGCTGTAAACGATAAGAGTGGGCGTGACCATTTGTAAATTGTATGGGTCTGGCTTCCAATCTCATCGGCGTCCAGCTAATTTTAGTTGTACAAAACAGCTTGTTCTGCTGCTTGATATTGTAAATAGGTGTGTCTTACCATATTATTTTAACGCGCACATTGCTATTCTTCTCCTTTTTTCCCTATAGTGGATAATGACCCGGAAGTCTTGCACATAAGCTTACTACTGCGTTGAAGAAAAAGGTGGATAAACAACAGTGTTTCAGTAATTCTGATCTGTGGCTGCTAGGACACTCTGAAACTCACCATGTTCTCCATCATCCCACTCATCATGCTGAACATGTCCATGAAACCTCCACCCTGACAAAACACACAGATTTTACAAAATGCACTGACGTAATAAATCTAATATGTGAACTCTTTCGCACAGAGAGTCAAGATGTCATACCATTCCCATCATGCCGAAGGGGGCCAAGGCTCCAGCTTGTGGCTACAAAGCGTAACACATGGACACTTTAATCTTCAATACAAGCCTAAAATCACTCACTGCAGAGATACAGAATTTAGCATCAAGCTGACAGTAAACATTAACTAACAGAATAATTTAACCCTCATGTTGTGTTTCAGTCATTTTGACCAGGAAAGGATTTTCTTTTTCACAAAAACGCTAATTAATGTTATCAAACTGGACTAAAACCATCACTGCTTATTTTTTCCATTTCCATTTTTGTTACACTTGTGATGTTCCCAGTCAAAAATGATTAGCCTACAAATACTCACTTATGAATTTCTTGTTATGCGATATTGCTACTAAATAGTGGATTCAATCTTTCTATCAACTTGTTTTCTGTCTATTACTAAAGGTTTTGTAACTGACTGATCATAGGTTTTATCGATCTGAGTTTACCTCAGTTTTTGAACGAACATTGCCAAAAAAAMMMCCCCACAAAACCCATCGTAAGTAGCACGGGTATATTTGTAGCAATATTCAACAATACATTGTAAAGGTCAAAATGATTGATATTTTCTTTTATGCCAAAAATCATTAGGATATTAAGTAAAGATCATGTTCCATGAAGATATTTTGTAAATTTCCTACTGTAAATATATCAAAATTTAATTTTTGATTAGTAATTGATTAGTATGCATTGCTAAGAACTTCACTTGGACAATTTTAAAGACGATTTTCTCAATATTTAGTTTTTTTGCATCCTCAGATTCAAGTTTTTCAAATAGTTGTATCTCGGCCAAATATCGTCCTATCCTAGCAAACCATGCATCAATGGAAAGCTTGATGCATGATGCATCCATTTCCAAAAATTGATTGAGTGATTTTGTGCTCCAGGGTCACAAGTTTTTTTTTTCTGTTTGTTTGTTTCACTCAAACATAAGTTCCATGAGGCCTATGACCAATCAGTTGTAAAAAGAAATAACAAACCTGTGCTAACTGAAAGAAAACAAGCCAATAAAAAATTAATCCAAGATTTGCACAGCACAAAGGTCAAAATTCTGCAAATCAGGCATTTTATGGCTCTAATGTGTACCTGTATGCGTGTACGTGGATGCTGGATCTGAGGGGTAAGAGGAAACGGGTCCATCCCAAAAGACCCAAAGAGACTCCTCATCTGATGCCTGTGTGCTGCGAAGGGATCCCTGTCACAACAGTAATAAAATGTACTTAAAACTGCTTTTAAAGCACACATGGTTTATAGTGTTAACCTTAAACACTCAAAATACTGTCATTTTGTTAGTGCTAATACTCACATCATGTATGGGTTATCATCCACATCATTCAAATAGCGAAACATTGTTGTTGTTGATCGTTCTTGGTTGGTCGAACTTGCACCAGTAAATAAACTTTAGTGTCTTTAATCAAAATCCAACACAACAGCAGCTCAGGGTCTCTTAATTGGTCAACCAATCATCAAGTTCCCTTTGGCAGATATGCAAAACAGTCTCAACTGGAGAATTAGACAATTTGGCCCGCGCGCTCTTTTACCTAATCACAATGCAAACCATCAATTTACCGAGCGAGATGGATAAAACACCCTGATATAGTAAAGGAGCTCTGCAGAACATTTATACCTAGGCGAATACTGTCGAATATTCCAGACAGGTGCTAATCCAAAACAGCCTGCGAGCGCTTTCGGATTGTTAGCCTAACATAATAACACGGGGAAATGATTTGTTTACAACCACAACGGGCTTCGGAGATACAAGTCAAGGTGAATTTTGTCCAGCTGGCGAGAAAAACAGCAGCAGCACGCAGAGCAGACGGACCGACGGAAATAACCTCCGCAGATGAGCACAGGAAGACAGTATGACAAAGGAAACAAAACCTTGAAGATCTTGGGCGAATATCTTGCTCTTCGGAGAGATTCACGCGATTTTTTCGGAATGCACTACATCGGAGACGATGCCATGTCAAGCGCTGTCACTGAAAAATGAAGTCCAGTGAGGAAGAGATGCTTTTGATAGGAAGATTACGCGCACTTAGTAAAACAGGCACAAAAGCCAAACGTCAACAGAAAAGAGAGATGGGAGGGGGAGGAAGAGGAGGGGAACAGCGCTGCGCACATTCCGGTGAAGAAAGATAAAAGTTTAAGCGCTGCTCTCAAAAATGAATGTTTTTGGCTCAGAACACTTTTATATTTTGCTGACCACTTGGTCATTTGAGGGTTATCTTATTGATTTTGCGAGCATTATTAATGTGATGCTTAGGGATAAACTCATGTATAGTGTACAGTTATATGTTTTGGAAATGCATGTGAGGAATAACGAGTTGTTTACCGTATTTAATGTCTTCAGTGCTTGATATTTTACCTTTTTTGCTTATTTTTTTATTTTATTAATATTATTTGGACCTTTTATTTGATCTTTTCTGGCTTTTTTTGTGTGTGCACGTATAACACGTACTGATGGTTTTGCAATATTGTGTGCAAGATATTAAAAATATTACTTACGTAAATAAATGTCACACAGATACAGATATATATATATATATATATATATATATATATATGTATATGTGTGTGTGTGTGTGTAATGGCCAGGGGCTTTTAGCATAATAAAATCCTTATTTTGTTGTCTGCGTGTCCTTTGTATTTGTTGCAAAACTCAGAAATCGAACGCGAAGGGTGTATTTCTTAAATATGTTTTACGCTGATTAATGAATTTTAAGATTAAACAAAATAATACAGTTTATTGCCTGTCTTTTTGTCGCTAGATGGCAGTACACAGGACGTGAGCAGAGAATCTCTCATCGACAGAAGTACAGCCACCTTTCAACTCGGTTCCCGAATTCAGTCACGTGATTGTCCAAGTATATTCTGCTGACAATATTTTTTATTGTATTGCATTTTAGGTATTATTTCAGGTTTTTCAATAAATGCGTGTTTTATTGCTCTTCAAAAATTTTTGCCATAGCGGTTTGTCTAAAATTTTTTGACTTTACAAAACTGAACTTGTTTTCCATGCACCCGTTTGGGGTAATAATAATATAAAAACTACAATATGTGGGTTTAGCTGCCTTCTAGTGTGTTAATTTCAAATATTTTTTATCATTTATTTTATTATTATAAATAAATAAATGAAATAAGAAATGACAGCTCTTTCCATTCTGCAATATTCTACTTTATGTGTGTGTGTGTGTGTGTTTCTCTTTAAGATATATTCAATTTGCATTTATAAAATACTACTCTATCTATAAAATGTATTTTTTTAACGCAACATCACAAGGGATACATGCAACAGAAATATTGTTTAAAAAACAATATGTGACTCAGGTTGATCTAAAGCAATAAAATACATACACAACCATGATACAAAACAGTAATATTCTAAAATATGTATAATAATGTGTAATTACCTAAAATTAGGCCAAAAAAGAAATAAATATATACATAATAAATAAAAAAGAAATATAAACGGAACAAACAGATATAGATAAAAACATAAACATATAAAACAAAATAAATAAGTAAATAAATATATTAAAATAAATAATTACACATAAAAGTGTAAACGTAAATTTCAAACAATAACAAGGAGGTAAGTCATTTTTTTTTTTTTAACAATACGTTTGATCAGTACAAAATTCGAAAATTAGGCATACAATCACTTTACATTTATGAAGATGAAATACGCCACAGAAAGTTAGCCGTTTTAGCATATCATCCGACTCCTTTGATCCTGACTGACAATAATTATTTAAAAACTAAAAAACTCTATTTACTTTATGGTCTTTAACCATAGAGTAAAGCTATCACTACGCCCCTAGCGGCCGCTTAAAAGGAACTGCAACCTGCGTTGGGCGTGTGCGCAGGGTGGGCTGGCTGGATATCGCAGGAACTACGACTAGACGTTTTCTCGCTTTCATTCACGTCAGATTGATACTCTAAAACCCGGACGTAACCAACGCCTAGTCGCCGGAGAGGAACGGTAAGCATTTCTCAATCTGTAACATTATTTTATTCGGCTTTTAACCTATCAAACTGTTATTAAAAAGTACACGTTTTAGGTCAGGTTTTACCGTTGTGTAATTTTGATTTAGGATGATTTGTGGCCCTCTCAGCAGTGCTAGCGCGTTAGCTTAGCCGCGCAGCATCCTGTCGCCTTAATTACACAAAACTTTGATTTATTTCACTGCCGACAAATCGCGCCAAGATTTAATTCGTTTTCTGTTATGAACACAAACTATACATTTCTTCGCTAGTTATGGGAGTATTTAATCAAGTCGTTTCATCAGACGAATTGGTTAACTTTATTGGTGGGGGAAGAGATCAAAATTAAACTATTCTAATGTAAAATCTGTCTTTCAGTATGAATAAAATACGTGTGATCTCATGTTTAGAAAAATCGGCTTTGAATAAACGACAGACGGGTTCGTTAGCGTTTTGCTTTTAAGCTAATGTTGCATGATATTCGCTTGGTTTGTCGTCTTAAATTGAATTCCAAATGTAGTAATTCAGACATGAACACTTTAAATAAAGTCTAATGTCAAAGTAAAATCATTCAGAAACGGTTATGTATCTGAAAAACAGGCGATATTGTTGGTGCGAGAACGACGAAGTGACAAAGTCTAGTCTTCCTCTCAGCAGCCTTAATATGCGGAAGCAAATAAGACAGGACGCATTCTTGTAGATTTGTCTCTGAAATCAAATCACATCACATTATTGGCAGTTCTGGGAAATGCGTTCAACCTATTTAATTATGTAAGACTGGGAACAGTGAACGCTGAAACGGCTCAAAACAAATGATCCCTGAATGATTCACTCACAGGTATTTCTAAATCTCACGAGGATACCAGTAATAACGTGATTTTCAATCTCTCTCTCTCAATACAGATGCAGACCATAAAGTGTGTGGTGGTTGGAGATGGAGCTGTCGGAAAGACCTGCCTTCTAATCTCATACACAACCAACAAATTCCCCTCTGAATATGTTCCCACGGTAATGGAGTAAAGGGTGTTGGGCTCGGGGGCACAGTGATCGAATGATTATGAATAATAATGCTAGCTATTATCTGTTGTGTGCTGTTTAAGATTAGGAGCTCTAATGTATGTTGTAGGATTTGTATTTTGTAGATATTTAATAGGATATTTAATTAGACTGAAACATTTGTATTGTATGTTTAGTGTTTTATGAACTAAAATGTGATGAACTTTATGTGTAAATTAGATGTTTTTGTGTTCATCTGCAGGTTTTTGATAACTATGCTGTCACAGTGATGATTGGAGGTGAACCGTATACACTGGGACTTTTTGACACAGCAGGTAATGCAGTCTGGGGCTTTCTTCACGCTTGACATGAATCTAGCTTGATTCTTCATACTGTCACTCTTCTTAAGTATTTATTTGCCAGTGTAGTTAATATCTAGTGTATCAAATTTGGTTTAAGTGTCAACATGATGCAAACAGACAGAAAAAAATAGCTGTTACTGTGGAAAAAGAGGATGGAAAAACTGGGAAAATGGTGCTGGACTTATGGAAAAACAAGTTACAGGCATTTTATGCATCAATTCATACTGTTCATCCACATCTGCTGACTCATTCACACATTCACTATTCACTATCTAGTAAATGTCACACAGTTCAGTATAGGGCAAAGTGAGCGAAAATGCGTATTCAGATACGGCTTTAGAAAATATTATGCATATTTTATGATGTTACATATGTGCAATGCTCTAAAGAAGATAAGAACAATTTGTAATCTGACCTGCTTGTTCAGACTGATACTTGTTCAAAAATGTTAGTAGCAATTAAAATTTGCATGTTGATTTACTATACACATATCAATCTTAGTTTAAAAGTGGTATAATAGGGTGAATATCAAATAATAAATGCTGTTTTTTCACCTTTCTGTTCAGGTTAATGTTTTAAACAATAATAATAAAAATGTTTTAAGTAAATCTATATTAAAATGCAAAGTAGTTGTTCTAAATAGTTTTACTGTTATTACTAAATTACTTTTAAATATGGTGGACATTAATATCTAATGATCTCTAGCTGTTTTTTTAGATTTGATTGGAGTGGATTTCTCTTCGGTCTTAGCTGTTGTGTTCATCTCGAATGACTCCAAAAATTGTTTATAAATTGTGTGTATTCTTGTTTTCTCAGGTCAGGAAGACTACGACAGACTGCGACCTCTCAGTTATCCGCAGACAGACGTCTTCCTTGTTTGCTTCTCGGTTGTTTCTCCTTCCTCCTTTGAGAATGTGAAAGAGAAGGTAGGTGTTCGTCAAATGCTTTCTGCTTTCTTGCTGGTCTCACTGTTTGGGACATCAGAACATAAAATCCACCTTTCTCTGATAGGATTAGTGCTGTCAAACGATAAGTCATGATTAACTGCATCCAAAATAAAAAAAAATTTACGTAATATATGTGTACATGTATTATGTAAACAGAAGTGCTGTCAAATAATTAATTGCCATTAATCGCATCCAAAATAAGTGGGTTTTTTTGGTTTTTTTTTTTTTTTTTACATAATATGTGTGTACATAAATGATGTAAACAAAAACTTTTATTTTGGATGCGATTAATCATGATGAATCTTTTGACAGCATTCACTATTGATGATATAGTGTCACGATTTAGTGTTTCAGTGCCGTATCTATGGTGTGGTTTCATGTACAGATACATTACAGTGTTGATACTTGCTTTAACAGCATTGTATGTCTGTATTCTCATAAAGTCTGGTTTTAGTTTGATGTCACTGGCGTCACATGTTGTTTAGGTGTCATTAAAGCACTCTTTAGCAGTACCTGATTTTCCTGCTGGACTTGGAGAATGGAACTCATGTGAATAGACCTGTGATGTATTTAAACTGAAAGCGTGCATGAAAACCATATTCGTGACTATCAGATTTCTGGAGAAATGCTGTGTTTTAGTAACTTTTTTTTCAGATGTATACTTGTTGATGAGTTTCTCTTCAGATTTATAGTGTAGATATATACTTCTGAAATAAAATTATTACATAGCTGTCATTCTTACATAGTTATCATTGATCATTTGCAGCATTCTGTGATCAAATATTTTTTCAGTAGCATTTTACATTGGGGGGGGGGGGGGGGGAATCTTTCGATACCTCACGATTCAATCCAAATCGATTCTTGGGGTCATGATTTAATTAAAAATTGATTCACGATTCTTCGATTTTAATCACGATTCACAATTTTTCGTCAAATGTTTGTGCACACTGGACATCAAATACAAATAATGCAAATAATCAAATACAAGTAATACAAAACCACACCAGTCTATAGTATGGGTTGTCCTGATGCAAGAAATCAGTGTTTCCTGTTAACTTTTAACTTCCTATTCATTTATTAACATTACTTATTTGCATTATTTAACATGAACAAACAATGAACAATATATTTATTACACTATTAATTAATCTTTGTTACTGTTAGTTAATAAAAAAATTGTGGTTCATTGTGGTTCATTGTTAGTTCCTGTTAGTTCACAGTGCATTTTACTAATGTTAACAAACACAACTTGTGATGTAAATAATGCATTAGTAAATGCTGAAATTAACATTAGTTAATAAATCCTGTAGAGGTATTATTCATTCTTAGTTCATGTTAACTAATGTAGTTAACTAATGAACCTTATTGTACAGTGTTACTGTTGTTTTATATATTGTCTGTTTAACATTCTATTTAAGGAACCGATTTCCTGCACAGTAGTGCTAGTTTCATGTTTCCTGTATCACTTCACAGTAGGGTTGTAGCTATCGATACAAAAAATACAAAAAACAAGTTTACATGACTTTAGAAAAAGGTAAACAATTCAACCTAAAACAAAGACATAAGTCAAGAAATTGAGGCATTTAGATGTAGGCCTATTTACACAACTATTTAATTCAGCTAATAGGGACATGAATGCATTTAACTTGCAGTTACAAATGCATAAATATTTTGTTATTTTAAACAAGACTTTGAATACTGATATTTACACATATTTTTAA
Source organism: Labeo calbasu (assembly GCA_019740295.1). Taxonomy (NCBI): domain Eukaryota; kingdom Metazoa; phylum Chordata; class Actinopteri; order Cypriniformes; family Cyprinidae; genus Labeo; species Labeo calbasu. The sequence goes on from JAHKKF010536324.1 coordinate 10,853, forward strand.
AATGAAGATACTTTAAAGGAGAAGTCCACTTCCAGAACAACAATTTACAGATAATTTACTCACCCCCTTGTCATCCAAGATGTTCATATCTTTCTGTCTTCAGTTGTAAAGAATTTTGAGGAAAACATTTCAGGATTTTTCTTCATATAATGGACTTCAATTGTGCCCCCGATTTTGAACTTCCAAAATGCAGTTTAAATGCAGCTTCAAAAGGCTTTAAATGATCCCAGCCGAGGAAGAAGGGTCTTATCTAGCGAATCCCAGAGCCTGTGCTACACAAGCTTTTGTGCTTAAAAAGTCTACAAATTTGTATTTTTTGAAAAAAATGACGTTTTGCTAGATAAGACCCTTCTTCCTCGGCTGGGATCATTTAGAAAAATCCTGAAATGTTTTCCTCAAAAACCATAATTTCTTTACGACTGAAGACAGAAAGACATGAACATCTTGATCAAAGACGCAAAACAGTATGAAGAAAAATCCTGAATGTTTGGAATGGAATGAAATCGAGCAAAAACATGCAATATGCTCTCTAAAACGTAGGTCTCTTAATATTAACTTCTTGTGTATTGATGAACTGTTGCATAAAAGCAGTATCACATTTGTAATTATGCTGAGGCACTCTTCGTTTGATATTCTTTCTAACTTTCTGTGTATCACAGAGAGACAATGAGACAATCAGCATAAATGGCACTTAGTCTTTCACAAAACATAGCTAACTTAGAGACATCATAACTAACCACGATTAATTTACGGTCTTAAATATGTCCAGCGTTTATCTGTTTGTGCGTCAGTAATAATGGTCCGTGGGGAAACACAGTGTTCCGTACAGTAAATGGACTAAACGAAGCCTCGAGACCTGATTAATTTTTGTATTCAAAGTTACTCGAGTTACTTGAGGAAATGTTTCAGCCTTACTTCCCAGTCTCCTTAACAAGCTGCATTTTAAGCAATAAAATGCTTAATAACGTAACTAATTTAATATTGTCTAACTTGAAGAATGAGTGAGTTTTTTTTAACCATTTTTGGGTTATGGAACTGAAGCAGAAAGTTTATGTGAAAATAGGCAGCACAGATTAATTTATAAGATAAGGACAGTACAGAGAATTCACAGAGGCCCACTGGGGCCATTCATTATTTTTCAAGTAATTTATGAGATTTATTATTATTATTTCTAGTGTATATACACACACACGCACACACAACCATTCAAAAGTCTTATTCTCACCAAGGCTGCAGATATTTGATGTTATTATTTGATGAATGGAAAGTTCATAAGAAAAACATTTGAAATAGAAATACTTTAACATTATAAATGTATATTGTTACTTTTAATCATTTGCATCCTTGTGGAATAAAAGTATTAATTCCTTAATTGACTGAACTGAAACTTTTGTACTGTAGCATATATATTTATATGCTATGTATAATGATTTCTATTATTATTATTATTATTATTTAGATTTTTATATTTACCATTTCTCTCTTGTCATTTATACACTACCAGTCAAAAGTTTTTGAACGGAAAGATTTGTAATGCTTTTTTAAAGAAATATCCTTTGCTCACCAAGCCTGCATTGATTTGGTCTAAAGTACAGCAAAAACGGTAAAAGTCTGATATATTTTTACTGTTTAAAATCTGTTTATATATAAATATTTAAATATATTTTAAAATGTAATTTATTGCTGTGATTTCAAAGCTGAATTTTTAGCATCGTTACTCCAGTCACGTGATCCTTCAGAAATCATTCTAATATTCTGATTTGCTGCGTAAAAGACATTTATCATTATTATTATGTTGAAAACAGCTGAGTAGATTTTTTCAGGTTTCTTTGATGAATAGAAAGTTCAGAAGAACAGCATTTATCTGAAATAGAAATCTTTTGTAACATTATACAAAAAATGTATAATCCTTGCTAAATAAAAGTATTAATTTCTATCATTTCTTTCCCAAAAAATTATATTGACGCCAAGCTTTTGAATGGTGTAGTGTATAATAATACAAAAGATGTTATATATCAAATAAATGTTGATCTTTTGGATTTTTTTCTACTCATTAATGAATCCTGGAAAAAATGTACTTAACTGTTTTAAATATTGACAACAGTAATAATAATAAATGTTTCTTGAACAGCAAATCAGCATATTAGAATGATTCTGAAGGATCATGTGACACCAAAGACTGGAATAATGATGCTGAAAGATGTAGCTTTGATCACAGGAATAAATTACATTTTAAAATATATTTAAATAGAAAGCATCTATTTTAATTAGTAAAAATATTACTGCTTTAAAAATCTTACTGTTCAAAAACTTTTGACTGGTAGTGTCTGTTTTAGTTCAGGAATTGGAAATGGGTTTAAATTGCGAGTGCATTATAAAAGGAAGTTTTTGATGGCTGTTCCAGTGTTGCACACTCTGTATTTTTAAGTTTGTTAAGTTTCTAGGCTTTGTCTTACCATTCCCTTTTCTCCTCTCTCTTTCTCCAAGTGGGTACCAGAGATCTCTCACCACTGTCCACGCACTCCATTCCTTCTGGTGGGCACTCAGGTCGACCTGAGGGATGACAATAACACTGTGGAAAAACTTGCCAAAAACAAGCAGCGCCCCATATCGCCCGAGAGCGGGGAGAAGCTGGCCAGAGACCTCAGAGCTGTCAAATACGTGGAGTGCTCCGCCCTCACACAGGTGTGAAAAATAAGCAGAGCAGCCACACACACCTGTGATGACGTAACAGCTCTACATGCTTATCAATCACGTGATTGCTGCGAATGACGTTTTACGATCTCTTTCTTACAGAGAGGCCTGAAGAATGTTTTTGACGAGGCGATACTTGCCGCCCTTGAACCTCCGGAGACCAAACCCAAGAAGCGCTGCGTCCTTTTGTAGGAACACCATCAGTGGGTGATGCACTCACTCCAACAAGAGAGGCAAAGAAAAAGAAACATTCTGGTGGGGTTTTTTTTAAGGTTGGTAGGGCTTGGGGTTTAAAGTGGAGAGAGCTATAATTGGGAAAAATTACGGGAACAAAACAGCAAAAAAACATGATAATGGAGGAATTGGCAACGAAAATGGTATTGCAAACCAATGCACACTGTGCCTTTCTAAATCTTTCTAGAACAGCAGAAGAAATTAGAGAACCCTGGAACCAATAACACCCCTGCAAATAAAGTATAACGATTTAAAAATGAGATAAATGCGCACTTTACGCATGTGATGTCTTTCAGAACAACATATAGATTCACTTTAATGCTTGAAGTGTCAGTTACATGTAATGGATCCAAAAAAAAAAAGTGTGACAGTGGCACAGATACATGAGATTAAATGCTTTAGGTTTCTGATCGGCATCCAAAATGATTTTTCGAAATGCTTTCGCTGGACAAACGCTGAGTTTGTCTTTGACACATGCTTTGCTCTAAGCCGCACAAGAATGGTTAGCACACAATGTCTATAAACAGCACATTTCATAAAGTGTAAAGCCGAACATGCTGACTGCTCTGATGACCACTTCTGCAGGGCTCAGCTATTTGCTCTGTAACCTGTGGATAGTGTGTGTGCAGAAGCTGATTTCAGCTTTCTTGAGTCTCCTCAGTTGAGCGCTTTCGCCGCGTCGCAAAATTGCAATGGGCACAAAGCTATTTTAGACAAATTTGCCTTTGAGTGTTGTTATGGGGTCTGTTTCTAGTTTTTAATGTTGCGTTTTTGCCAGTTCTAGACTCACATGACAACTATAGGCAGGTTGTGTTCTATATGTGGTTCGCATACTGTTATTACGTACTGGACTGGATCTGGCACAAAAGCAAGCTAACGTGATTGGTTTGGGCATTTAATGAGCTCTAATCACTGACAATGGCGTTGAAATGGAAATACAAAAATAAACGATAACAATTTTAGATAGTTTTACCATTTTAATGTTGGAATCAGAGTGTTATGGCCTTAGAAATGCAATCTATGGCCACATCCCCTCCTGAGTGACCTGTGTTATATGGTTTTTAAGAGAGTTTGGGATTTGCGTGGAAGCCGATGGATTTTAGTTCACAAGCATTTGTTTCTTCCTGTATGAGCCAGACTGTTCTCTTCTTCTGTGGTTCATGCTCCTAGAATCTCTCTTAAGTGCATTTACTCTCGAGCCATGCAGTGCCTTCTGCTGGCCGGTTAGAAAACTGAATTTTATTTTTTATTTTTTTATTTTTTTCTCCTTTTGTTTTGACTTCGAGTATGATGTATTAAATGTATTACTGTTTTCCTCTTGGGTGAATGAATTTAGTGGTGACGTTTTGAAACTTGAGTTTTTTTTTTTAAATGACTTTTTATTTTATTATTATTATTATTTTTTTTTTTTGCTAGAGTACCATTTGATTGTGATTTATTAATAAAATAACAATTTGAAATGTAATATTTTGAATAACCAATCTTAATAGTCATGTGAGTAAAAAGGAGGAGGATAACCAACGATGATGATGACGGTTTGAAATGTGGCCTTTTCTTAGTCAAGTTCTGCGGTGTTTGGAATCTCACTATATTTGTAATAAAAGTGGTGCGACTGACATACAGTTGTATTTCTGTCCTGCTTTTAAGATGATTATGTGATTGTTTAGTATAGAAGTGCATTTCTGCCCCTGAAAAAAATGAAAAAGGTAATTGCGACTTTTTATCTCGCAATCAGACTTTTTTTCTTAGAATTCTGAGATGTAAACATACAATTCTGACTTTTTTCTCAGAATTGCAAGATATAAACTCTGAATTCTGACTTTTTATCTCAAAATTGTGAGTTTGTATCACGCAATTCTTAAAAAAAAAAAAAAAAAAAAAAAAAAAAATTTAAGTATCTCGCAANATTGCAAGATATAAACTCTGAATTCTGACTTTTTATCTCAAAATTGTGAGTTTGTATCACGCAATTCTTAAAAAAAAAAAAAAAAAAAAAAAAAAAAAATTTAAGTATCTCGCAATTCTGGCTTCTGAGAGTTTATATCACGCAATTCTGAGAAAAAAAGGCAGAATTGCAAGTTTATATCTCACAATTTTGACTTTTTTCTCAGAATTCTGAGATACCGACTCTCAATTCTGACTTTTTCTCAAAATTGTGAGTTTATATGACACAGTTCTGAGAAAAAAAGTAAATTGCAAGTTTATATCTCGCAGTTCTGACTTCAGAGAGTTTATATCATGCAATTCTGAGGAAAAAAAGTTAGAATTGCAAGTTTATATCTCGCAATTCTGGTTTCATTTGTCAGAATTCTGAGTTTATATCTCGCAATTCTGGTTTCATTTGTCAGAATTCTGAGTTTATATCTCGCAATTCTCCTAATTCCGAGATGTAAACTCATAATTTAGTTTTGACTTATCTCAAAATTGTGAGTTGATATCATGCAATTCTGAGAAAAAAAAGTAAGAATTGCAAGTATTCCGCAATTCTGGCTTCTGCAAGTTTATATCATACAATTCTGAGAAAAAAAGCCAGAATTCTGGATTCGGAGAGTTTATTTCACGCAATTCTAAGAAAAAAAAGTCAGAATTGCAATTCTGACTTTTGTTTTCCCTCAGAATTGCAAGATATAAACTCTCAATTCTGACTTTTATCTCAAAATTGTTGAATTCTGAGAAAAAAAAAATGTATATGTATATATATATATATATGTATATGTATATATATATATATATATATAAATAATTTTTTTTTTTTTTTTAAAGAAACTCTTTTATTCAGAAAGCATCCATAAATTAGTCAAAAGTAACTGTAAAGGCATTTATAATGTTACAAAGGTTTTCTGTATCAAATAAATGGTGTTCTTTTGAACTTATTTATTAAAAGTCTTGGACAAAAACATGGTTTCCACAAAAATATCAAGCGTGAATAATAAATGTTTCTCCAGCACCAAATCAACATATTAGCATGATTTTTTGAAGGATCATGTTACACTGAAGACTGGAGTAATGGCTGCTTTGCCATCACAGGAATAAATTACTTTAAAAAAATATAAAGGCTGTAAAAGTTGTTTTTGATCAAATACATTCAAACTGAAGTCAAACCTTCAGCATTTCTCACATCATCACAGTTTATTCGCTATAGTTTAGAAAATGGTAATAAAATATGACAAGAACTCAGAGTTAAACTGTGTCACAACAAATTTGTCTTGATAATGTCAGATAACTTTGATAGAAAGGTATGGATTACCATTAACCAAAAATTTAGACAGGTGTTAGTATGACAATATTTACACAAATATCAATACTTTGTTGACCAATTACCAAGCAATACTTAATTTTGTTCAGTCTGTGGTGTAAAAAGGTCACATTAGCAATTAAAGAAAAAACACTTAAGCAAACATGGTCAGGTCAAAGTGTCTGAATAATTTTTGGTCCCAATCTTTTATCAATTTTACTGGTAGTCCACTGTATGAAGAATTTTTGGGTATAAATGTCACAATTTACCTTATTTAAATAAATGAACTATAATGTTCTGCACCCACTAGTTAAAAAATATCAAAAATTACATCTGGTGTCTGAATAATTTTTGGTTGATTGTATATGCAGTTTTGGTGACCCTAAGAGATTTTTAAGAACATCTTACTGACCCCAAAATTTTATATTTAATTAATCACTTTAAAATGTGTAAATCCATAATAAACAAACACAGCATCTTTCCACATGTTGGATGTCAAACAACTTTATTTTAGGACATATAGATTATAAAAATGAGACTGTGGCAATAAATGAGCCTCTATGTAATAGAACAAGCCGAAACAAAATGCAGCTAAATCCGGAGAGTTTGCAGGTGGAAGATAATGCCGCACAGGCATGATGAACTCAAATAAATAAACACAATCAGCAAAACTGAAAAGAAATTATAAATACAGTAAACAAGGAAAGAGTAACTCTACACTAGAATTTAATGCTATGGCCTTAGACTAAACTATCATTATTCTTTTGACATTATTCAGAGGTTAATCTCAGCTTTAAGAGCGTTGTCTGAGCAAGTTAGTTAATGGTTTGGCATTTTATGTGTATTTGATCATTTAAGAAATGTAATGGTGTCTGTAAGTTTCAGTTTAACACTTTGCTTTTCAGAAAACGTGTGATATGTCACATTTAAAATAAGTCACAGAGAAGAGAACATGTTGCAGGAAGTTTTAAAAGGGTTGGTTTGTGGGCATTAATGCAGGCTGGCATGAGATGAGGTGCTTCTGGTGTGGCTGTGCGGTTTCCCCAGGTACGTCTCATTCTCGGCAGGTGTGTATGAGCACTGTGTTCTTACACTGCTGGCAGCGAACTGAGCAGCACCAGGAGAATTTACAGGAGCAGCGCTGAACCACCTCAGCCCGGCCTGCTCGAAAACCTGGGCCACAACATAACAGTTCACATCCGTCTGGTGCCAATCGGGAGGTTCCTAGGATGTGGAACAGTAGGAAGGGTGAAGAGTGATAAAATGATAATGAAACCAAGGAGATGATTGAAGAATTAATATTCTGAAATTATATACAAAATCAAAGTTTTGTTTTGTGTGTTTTTTTACACTTTTACCATTACAACGTCGCCCTGCAGTGCCAGGAATGCCATTGTCTGGATCCAAGCGGCAGAAATCTGGTGAAGAAGCTAAGTAAACCAGGTCCCGTGCGGCTGGTGGCTTCACTTGGGGGTCCCGTGGAAGGAGAGCCGTGCGAGAGCCCACACGTGTCAGCCGTACCTAAGTAGAAAGTACGACCATGACCCTTGACCTTAGATAGGCATACAGTTGAAGTCAAAAGTTTACATACACCTTTTTGAGATCCATCTTTTCACACTGAGGACAACTGAGGGACTCATATGCAACTATTGCAGAAGGTTCAAATGCTCACTGATGCTCCAGAAGGAAAAACGATGCATTAAGAGTTGGGGGGGTGAAAACTTTTGAACAGAATGAAGATGTATACATTTTTCTTATTTTGCCTAAATATCATATGTTATTTCTTTCATTTAGTACTGCCCTCCAGAAGCTACAGAAGATACTTACATATTTCCCAGAAGACAAAATAAGTTAAATTTATCCTGATCTTTAAATTCTAAATGTTTTCACCCCTTGCTCTTAATGCATTGTTTTTCCTTCTGGAGCATCAGTGAGCATTTGAACCTACTGTAATAGTTGCATATGAGTCCCTCAGTTCTCTTCAGTATGAAAAGATGGATCTCAAAATCATACAGTCATTCTTGGAAAGGGTTCATATACACAAAAATGTTGGAAAACCAAAGAATCTGTGGGACCTGAAGTAAGAAAATTGTAAAAAGCACCACCCACTCCTATGATATACTGTAATCGAGTCATTTTCCTATGCTCTTAGGCTACATATATGCATATTTTGCAATAAACAAAATATATGATTTCTACATCAATAGTGAATAGCTTTAAAACACGAGTTTGATATTTCTCCCTTTTTTTTTATCCGACTGTCATTCGCAGTGTTTCATGGGATTGTGGATATTTCTTATTGGCTTGGTTTATGGCTTATAACACTTCAACAAATACTTTTTAAAGAAAAAATGAATAGGAAAAACACTTCTGGAGGAACCAAGGCTGCTAAACCCGAAAACTAAAACCAAACTCATTAGAAAAACAATCACTTGAACATACATCAGCATGATAAGAACTACGTAAAACGACAGAAACCATGATCTCTGGGAAAATGTATCCACCTTATTCTTCCTGTAAGAGTGGGTGCGGCCATTTGTAAATTGAATGGGTCTGGCTTCCTGTCTTATTCACGTCCAGCTATTTTTAGCTGTACAAAACAGCTCATTTTGCTGGTTATTGAAAACTAGTGTGTCATACCATATTATTTTAATGTCTTATCTTAATTAGTAAGATAATATGTAATTTATGCAGTACAAACAGTTTTACCGTTTACTGCAGATTGTTATTCTTCTCGTTATTTCCCTACAGTGGCTAATGAACCCGAAGTCTCCTACATTCAAAGAAAACATTAGTTTGGCACATGTCCCATTCATTTACATGGAGAGGGTGGGTTTATGACTTATATTGCAGCCAGCCACCAGGGGGCGATTGAAATGTTTCTGCTTCACTTTTCAGGACATGTGTGCCACGCTTGGTTCCAAATCAGTCACTTGTGAGATTCTTCCTTAGAAGACAGCTACTCATGTAGGCAGTAGTCAGCTAGGCAGTTCAGTAGTTTTTGGAACAGAGCCATTGTGACATACCTCTGTAGCTCCATCAAAGCGTTCTTTCAGCACAGCACCGACACGGCGGAACGGAGGCATGACCTTCCAGCAAGTTCTGAGCTCACAGGACCCCGAAACACCATGACACTTACACTCAACCTGCATGTTATGGAGGATCGCCTGAACAAAAATAAAGAACAGAATGAAAACCAATAAGCAGTTGGCGATGAGTATTTAATGTCAATAAGTGAAACATCTCACTTGCCTTCCGTCCTGCTTCATTATTGTGAATATTCATTAGCGGCCGCCCTGATGACATGCCTTTAGCTCTCTCTGGCTCGTCCACAAAGGTCTGAGAGAATGCAACGCCATAGGACAGATTATCAGAGCAACCTGACCACTGGAAACCTAAGGGTGAGTGAGAGGCATATTTTTGGCATAAGTTTATTTGTGTGAATTATTGGTTATTGATGTGTTTCAGTACGCACCTTCAGGACTGACCCCCCTGACCTTTCGGTCACAGCCGCACCTCTCCAGTTCTCCCCTGCTACAGCCCCGAGTCACAGCCACAGCAACTGCTGCTGATGAAAGAGCATGGACAAAAGCCGCCTCACGGGTGCCTGAAGACGTGCATAAGTGGAACAGGACTAAGTTAAACTAAACCTGAACCTGTAAAATAATTGGTCTTCTAAGTTACATTAAATTAAAAAGCTTAAATTAAAAACACTTTTATTTCATTATACCCCATACTTGACCCATGACGGTAAGGTTATATTGAAAGTTGCAGCATAAACTAATGACATAATCCAATCTTTTCTGATACTGTATGTTGTGACATCATTTCACTGTAACCTTGGTTCATGACTCGTCCAAAAATATTGATCCCACGAGGGGTGGTGGAACAGTTCCAGCGGCGGTTTCTGAACTGGTGTTGACACTGCAGTGGTTAAAATGCAACAAATAGCTGTAAGTCAGAGTTTATGAAACTTTTTATGTTTAAAGGTTAAGGCTCATTTCTATAGCCTAGGACTATTCATGGGCCAACATGTGGCTAGTTGTCAAAAAAAAAAAAAAAAACATTGAGAGAATAAAAATGGTTTCTGTGAAATGGTTCTCAGGGCTGCCAACTTTTGAGTTCAACTTGGAGTGAGAATACCCACAGCGGGATGGGTGGGGAATTTATTTGGGGTTGATCTGTATTTAAAAAAAATTATATATAAAAAGTTTTATCTGATATCTGGATATGCCTAGCATTTCCATCATAAGATTATGTAAAATAACTGCTGTTGTGCTGAAAATCTATTTAACTTTTCACCACAACAAGAATAGCAATATACAGTGAAACAACTTTTATAAATGAATTTAACAGCATTTAAGTCCCCACAGAAGTTTTTTGGATTTTAGTATGAATATGTTAGCCTTAAGGTTATCTATAAGCTAGTGTGTTTCAAAACAATGAGAAAATTCGCATTTACAAGATAAAACTATTCAAAACTTACAGTCTCTAACTTTAGCCAGTATGGATCAACGATTTTGATGACATCACCCTACACTTCAGCTTCTCATCAAACTTTCTGTCCAATCAAACGCTATCTAGAATCTGACGCGTCCCGCCCCCTACACTATAAATACACGCTGAAGCTGCGACTGAAAATCGGTCTCTTGTTCAGAGTGATTAGTAATTTCTGTACGGCAAATGGCACGATTCGTACGGTGTAAATATGCATTCTGTTGGGGCGAATCAAGTCTGGTTTGATGCTGTTTTACACGAACCGCCGCGCATACACTTCCGGTCCAGAGACACCATAGCACAGAGCAGATCATACTGTATGCGGAACTCGGCGCAGACCATAAAACGTTTCGGACCCATTTGAATTCTACACAGAATGCTATATTTTAAAGCAAAATGGATGAGATTGTCAGACGCTGTTAAATGCGGCTTTACTGAGCTCAACGGCTCTGGCCCAAGTTGTGATATAAACGAAATATTGGCTATTTTTTGCTATTGGCTATTGGCTTCCTGTATCAGTTGAAATTTCGTCAACATATTAAATAATGCTGCGTGTTTCTAATGTCTCAAAGCACTTCAGTGGACGTTTAATTATATATTTTGACATGAAAATTCAAATATTTTTCTATGAATCTATTAGTCTGGATTTACATTGCTTAATTATTATTTTGACAAATTATATTTTTCTCCCATTCGAAAATAAATCCCGCATTTATGTGAGGAAACTCCAGAAACTTTACTGCTTGTAAAGGATAACTATACAGGCGTTAGCAGCACAAAAAATAAACTTTTATTCAAATTGCGAACAGATTATATTTAGCCTAGAAAATGCAAAAAAGCCCTTCCTTTATAAACACTAAAAAGGTGTCACTTCAATTAATTGTGATCTCACAAAGTTCCTTAATAATCAATAAACCTCTAGTGAAATGATTCGTGAACGTTCAGAACAAAATCTGGCATTTAGCCATGAGTGAATTCTGACTCATTTGAATAGCCAATCAGAAGTGTTCAAGAATCAGCTATGTTTGTGATTGGCTACATTGCTCAACGGTTCAAAAACACGTTGTAAAAAGAAACTGTCGATGTTCTCCACAAATACAACACAAATATGCACTGGAGCCTTTACCACATTTATTTCGCCAATATCGTATTATTAGATTTTAAAGTTAGGGTGCTTTTCACTGCATGATAAAATAAACGCATGGCGTGAGAGCATGAGAAAAGTGTCAACTGACTCTTCATGGGGAATTTGATTGACATGTGACCTGACCAATCATAACGCCGAAACATTTTTGCTCAACAAACAAACCGGAGTAGATTAACGTCGGTGGACTTGAATTTGAAAAATGGTGTGTATTGATGTGTTTCCGTGGTTAAAATATTATATTAATTTTATTGTTCATTCATTTTTATTTTATGCTATAATTAGTCAAGAGAAACAGATGATCGGTTCACGTGCCTGTTGAACGACTGTTTCGAAACAAATTATTTGCAAAAAGAAAGCTTCATGAAGCAATGCTTGGAAAGTGGCAGTCTCACACGGAATGCTTGAGAGTTGGCAGCCCTGGATTCAATCAGTGAACAGCATTTTATTTTTTAGGACAAGTAGAAATGTACCAAGACTTTGAGGTATGTACCTACACTAAAATTTGCATTAAATATAAATGAAGACTTAAGATGCAAAACCAGCTAAAAGCCAAAAACGAGATAATGTGAATAGAGTGAATGCTCCTGACTATTATACATCCATCAAATACTTTTACTTCAAACTCACTAAATTCCAGCCTCAGCCCAATCAGAAGTACCAGTACTTACATAGAAACCTATACAAAGTAGCCAGAAAGAAATGCTAATTTTAAAGAAATAGGTCAGATGGATTTAGAGGCTTTTGCATCTCTTCAAATATACTAAAACTGGCATTAAAAAAAAAAAAAAAAAATCAAAGTAAGTAAAAAGTGACAATGTGCCCCAGGCCTCCACTATAAACATTTTTGACATGATTCTTTGCCATCATATCATTAAATACATAAATGTCAGTATTATGTTCACAAAATTGCCATTATGAGTCTCACCTCCTCAATGACCATCTCTGCAGCCTTTCGCACGGACTCCATGACCTCCCCCCGTGCCCGGCACACCCCAACTTGGCCTGGTGTCAACCCCCTTAGACGGCCACATGGTTCTGCACCAGACACAGGGCGCGAGCGTGGCAGACGTGCCAGAGAACTACAGAGCCAATACAGCACAGTAAGAACATGGAAAATACATCAAACACAAAGAAAAAAGACATATAAATTAAAGGACAACATTGTGTAGGTAAACTGACAACAGCAGGGAGAGGAAATGAGTAGAAACAATGAGACCATCTTTTACAAGTTATGGCATTACAAACAAACGCTTTCACACAAGCCAACTTACAGCCAGTTGGTTGCCATGGTGAGGTGGGGTGCCCATAGCAACAGCAGGAGGAGTCGTCCCGTGAGAGTCACGGAGGAGGCCGTTGGCATCAGATTGCCTGTCTGTCTGACTACCTGTCTGTCTCTGAATTAGTGATTAACTCCTGTTTCTTTCAGTCTTACAGCTGTGCCTGTTACGTTGGGGTTGTTCCCCTCATATCTGTCAAAATCAATAGACAGGAAATTACATTACTGATTTTTAACTTATCGTGTGATATAATTTCATGACGTTACATAAAATTAATCGATTTTAATCACTACTTTTATGCATATGCATGACTGGTATAATAGCAATGACATTTTTACAGATTATGACTGGCTAGGGTTGCAAAGCGGTGGAAAATTTCCAGTAAATTTCCAGAAACATTCCAAAAAATCCCCAAAACTTCCAAAAAAATCCAGGAATTTTTTGGAAACTTTCCAGGAATGTTTTTTTTTTTTTTTGAAAGTCTCTTCTGCTCACCAAGCCTGTGTTTATTTGATCCAAAGTACAGCAAAACAGTACAATTTATGAAACATTTTTACTATTTTACTATTGTTTTCTATTTGCATATATTTTAAAAAGTTGCGTTTTTAACATTAGAAACGTTTATTATTATTATTATGTTGAAAACAGCTGAGTAGATTTTTTATAGAATAGAAGAATAGAAAGTTCAGAAGAACAACATTTATCTGAAATAGAAATCTTTTGTAACATACAAAAATGCCTTATCACTTTTAATCAGTTTAAAGCATCCTTGCTAAATAAAAATATTCATTTCTATCATTTCTTTCCCCAAAAAACTGACTTCAAGCTTTTGAATGGTATAGTGTATAATGTTACAAAAGCTTTTTACTTCAGATAAATGCTGATCTTTGGATCTTTCTATTCATCAGAGAATCCTGAAAAAATGTACTTAACTGTTTTAAATATTGATAATAATAAAAATGTTTCTTGAACAGCAAATCAGCATATTAGAATGATTTCTGAAGTATCATGTGGCACAAGACTGGAGCAATGATGCTAAAAATGTAGCTTTGATCACAGGAATAAATTACATTTTAAAATACATTCAAATAGAAAACAGTTATTTTAAATAGTAAAAATATTTCAGCATTTTACTATTTTTTGCTGTATTTTAGATCAAATAAATGCAGGATTGGTGAGCAGAAGAAACTTCTTTTTAAAAAATCATACTGTTCAAAAACTTTTGACTGGTAGTGTATATATTTTTGTTGCTGAATGAGCATAATGCAATCTATACAAGGCAATTCAAGAAATTCATACAAAATAGGTATAGTGAAATAAAGATTTTAAATGTGATATTTCTAATATAATAAAAATGATCTAATAAATAAATCTAAGTCAATCACTACAAAAAGTTAAAATAAATAAATCTTTACCACTTTGAGGTCCAAAAGGATCCAAAATATTCCTGTTGATGAACCGCTCAAATTAAGTTTCAAATCTCCTAATTATCCCAATTTATCATCAGCTGGATCTAATGGAATTATTTCCATTAATTCCACATAAGTTTTGAAGATAAAATACCTCTAAGTTGTAATCTTATTGTCACACAGAGAGAGATATTCATCTTATGACATTGTCATCTATAACAACAACAGCAAAACAATCTCTTATTATCTAAAAAAAAAAATATTTCAAAATAACATTTTTATCCTAAGAAAGCACGTCCATTTCCTTCAGATCTGTATCGGTATATGTGGGAAAAAAGTTGCCGGTAATCCAATTTGTCCAGCAAAATGAGCAAATCCAAAGTTAAAAAAACAGATAAGTGTGGATGGAGTGATGGTAGTGGGGTTATAAAGGAAGGATGGATAAAGGGTGGGAGGGTTGGAGACCTCATGGAGGGGAGGGGTGAAGGTTTAGGCCATAGTACATTAACATTGAGGGATGAGCTTGCACTCATTGTCCAATTTACTCAGGACGTAATACGTGACCTCTCCTTAATGAGTCCCGCAGGATGGTGCCTTCGACTTGTGGGATTATACAAATGCTAACACGCTCGACTGTGTGTTTGTATTTGTGTTGTGCGTCAAAAAGAGGGCAAGTGACCAAAAGTCGAGTGCCAAATCGCTGTCTAAATGCATACATCTGTGTGCAAGTCGGTGAGAGAGAGAGGGAGGGAATTCCTTTTGTCAGTGAATGTGACTCAAGCATCTGTTACCTAGTATCAGTGAAGGCTGCATCGGAATATGCTGCCCTTAAATCCTGAGACTCTCACAAAAGAGTTGCGCGTGAAAGCCAGCGGAAATTGACGGAGAAATATGTGCCGTAACAATAAATAACCTGATAGATAGAACAGCAGGGGAAGGGCACTCAGACCTGTCCTGAAACGGGCCTGTGTGAACGTGTCTTACCTAATGTTTAATTTTCCCAAACTTTTGTTGCTCTTTTTACGAGTGTCCCCCCCTCCCCCTTTCTTTCCTCCCTCTGCCCTGCTCCCTCTTTTTCTCTCTCTCCATATTGTCTTCGAAGAAGGGATGACATTTAGACAAGGAGGAGAAAACACAGTGCTGACAAATATTAGAACTGAGGCAAATAAATCACCAGAGAGAGAGAGAGAGACAGAGAGAGAGAGAGAGAGAGAGAGAGAGTTCATGGATCTACCGTGGCCCCCAAAAGTACTTGGACACTTAAAGGGAAAGTTCACCCAAAAATACAAATTCTGCCATCATTTACTTACCTTCCATTTGATCCAAACCTGTATGAGTTTCTTTCTTCTGTTGAACACAAAAGAAAATATTTTGAAGAATGTTGGTAATCAAACAGCTGACGGTAGCCAATGACTACCATAGTATTTTTTTTTCCATACTGTGGACGTCAGTGGCTACCATTAACTGTCTGACTAACATTCTTCAAAATATCTTCTTTTCTACACAAGGAGGAAACTCGTATAGGTTTTGACAACTTGAGGGTGAGTAAATAACAGAATTTTCTGTGACTTTAAGTCACAGTTTAAAACTAAATTATTAAATGAGATAGGACCTAAAAACAATTAGAAAACGAAATTCTGAGCAATTACTTATACAAATATAACTATGGACATTTTTACTAACATTTGTTATCAAACGGAAAGTGTCAAATTTTGTGTCTTAATTTTTAACCGTCTCTCTCGCGTTTTAAAAATTGTTTAAAACCTTACAAACATCATTTATACATTTCTTTAAAACAAATTCCATTTCGCATTTTTTAAGAAAAAAATATTTTTATGGAATATATGTTGTTATATGATGGAAAATTTTACAATGAAAAATGTGTTTAAATGCATTTAGCTTTCGTGGCTAAATATAATAAAATCATTTATTTTCTCTTATTAGCATTTACTCTTTGTAAAATCGTAAAAAAATTGTATACATTTTGTACTAAATATTCATAAATGTTACACTTAATTACATAATTATATATATTTATTTATTTAAATGACATAATTATATATTTACACTTAATTACATAATTATTTTGCTTTTTAAATCTGCAATAATACTTTTTTATACATTTACACTACCAAAAGTTTACACTATCAAAAGTTTTTGAACAGTAAGATTTTTAATGTTTTTTAAAGTAGTCTTTTCTGCTCACCAAGCCTGCATTTATTTGATCCAAAGTACAGCAAAACAGTAATATTTTGAAATATTTTGGTATTTAAAATAACTGTTTTCTATTTGAATATGTTTTAAAATGTAATTTATTCCTGTGATCAAAGCTAAATTTTCAGCATCATTATGATCCTTCAGAAATCATTCTAATATGCTGATATGCTGTTCAAGAAACATTTTATTTTAATCATTATTATTATCAATATTTAAAACCATTTTTTCAGGATTCTTTGGTGAATAGAAAGATCTAAAGATCAGCATTTATCTAAAATAAAAAGCTAAAATAAAAAGACATTTATAATGTTACAAAAGATTTATATTTCAGATAAATGCTGTTCTTCTGAACTTTCTGTTAAACCTGAAAAAATTCTAGTCAGCTGTTTTCAGCATAATAATAATAAATTTTTTTGAGCAGCAAATCAGAATATTAGAATGATTTCTGAAGGAACATAATGGAATAAATTAAATTTTAAAATATATTCAAATAGAAACAGTTATTTTAAGTAGTAAAAATATTTCAACATTTAACTGTTTTTGCTGTATTTTGGGTCAAATAAATGCAGGCTTGGTGAGCAGAAGAGACTTCTTTAAAAAACATTAAAAATCTTACTGTTCAAAAACATTTTACTGGTGGTGTACATTTACAAAAACTACTTTCTAAGATATATCTCTACAGATCTTGTGAAAATGTTACAGAACCGTTTATTTACTTAAATACACCTCTAAGTCTGTCTTTACTGCTGAACTCTCCTGCACCTCAGCAAGCAAATAAATAACTGTGCCCCTTTACAGATTCACTGCCTTTCTCTCCATTTGAGCAGTGTCCCCTATCTCTCCCCTCCCTTGCACTTTTTCACCCCTCTTCTTGTCGTATTCTCTCTTTGTGTCTTGTCGTCCTTCGCAGTGACGTCTTGCACTGTCTCCCCCAGCAACACCATGGTGACCCGCACCCCCATGTCATGTCCGGCGCCTCTCTTCTCCTCATCTCTTCATCCGCTCAGCCTTTGCTCGTAAATAAAATCTCTTCTTTTTAAATCAAGTGTCCCATCTGTCCGAATCTGTTTTACGCTCTCATCTGAGATGTCACAGTGTCTAATTGTGGTTGTTTCGTGTGATTTAACATGGGGTTCAGGTGGACACCTGTGCTGGACTGTAAATTACAGTTTAACAATGTTACTGATTATTGGAGAATATTATATTTTATTGTATATATATGTCTATGTGTGTCTGTGTATTTTTTAAATAATTAAATAATATTAAACATTAATCTGTATATATATATATATGTGTGTGTGTGTGAAATATGAATGGGAATTATTACAATGTAAAATGTTTTTTCTATTTTTATATACAGTAAAAATCTAATTTATAACCTGTGATCAAAGCTAAATTTTCAGCATCATTACTCTAGTTTTCAGTGTCACATGATCCTTCAGAACTCATTCTAATATGCATTCTAATATAAAAATGTATATACATACTGTATATGTGTATATATAATTACAAATTCATTTATCCGTATATATTTTTAAATAATTCATTAATATTTAAATGAATCTACATATTTGTGTTTATAAATTCATTTGTATATATAATAGAATAAATCATTTTAATAATGAATAATTATTAATCAATAAATATAAATTCACTTTAATTAATAATTACAGGTTAAGTGTTGCTGATTTTTTTAGAACATTTTATTTTAGTGTATAAGCATCTATGTATGCATGTCTATATCTGTGTGTTTTTAAATAATTCAATAATATTAAACATTATATGCTAATATGTGTATGTGTGTATTATTTACATATATACTGTATGTGTGTATATATTACAAATTCATTTATATGTATACATTTAAAAATAATCTTTAATATTAAAATTAATCTACAGATTTGTTTATACATTAATTTGTATATATAAAAAATTAATTAAATAATTATCTAATATAAATAATTATATAATAAATATAATAATTTTATTAATGAATAATTATTCAGCAATAAATATAAATACATTTTAATTAATAATTACATTTTGAAACTATTATATAATATATATAATATTATATATATATATTTCTATATGTATTTTTAAATTCAATAATATTAAACATTAATCTACATGTTTTTATGTTAATATAACTTAATAATTAATTTTGTATACATAATTTGTATGTGTATAATTTATTACAAATTCTTATTATCTGTATATATTTTTAAATAATGAATTATTTTAATTAATGTATATATTTGTATGTTTATAAATTCATATATATTCATATATATTTAATATTTATATAATAAATCATTTTTATAATAAATTATTCATCAATAAATATAAATTTAATTACAGTTAAACAGTGTTACTGAATATTTGAGAATATTATATTTTAAGGAATATGTATGTAAGTATGTGTGTATTTTTAAATAATTCAATAATTTTAAACATTAATCTGTGTTATTAATCTGTTATTTTTATGTTGATATAATTAAACAATTGTATGTGTATATATAAATGTATCATGTAATCATATTTACATATATTCTGTGTATATATAATTACAAATTCATTTATCTGTATATATTTTTAAATCAATCATATTTTAATTAATCTACATATTTGTATGTTTATAAATAAATGTGTATATATAATTAATAATAAGTAGATATAAATATAATTATAAAAATAATAAATTGTTACATTTATTTATTATTATATATTCTGATTATTATTATTTATTTGTATATGTAATTTGAATTAAAATATATATTATATAGTTTGTAACCAATTTGCATATATATATATATATATGTGTGTGTGTGTGTGTGTGTGTATGTGTATATATATATATATATGTGCATATGTGTGCGTGTATGCTGTTAGAACATGCATTTGTACCGTAACAGCACAACATGACAGCACACAGTGATTATTATTGGATGGCTTGTTGACCTCATTCTGGAACGCTTGCACTGGGTTACGCAGACCACTGAGAGAATATTATGGGATGGAACTGACAGCCCTCCAATCTGGCAATCCCTCCCATCCAACCCAATATTCCATAAACTACACACAGTCACTCAGTCCTCTGTAAGAACTGAATGAATGCCAGAATGACTTTCTGTAAAGCATTGCTGAGTCTTGTTCATTTTAAATTAAGATGTCAATAACTGATCTGTTCTGCTTTACAAGACCTAAAGTGAAATGTTCATGCTCTTTGTTTGTGAGTGATGCAGTTTACTGTCTCATCCATCCATCTCGCCACTGGATGTCCTCACTGCTCTTTTGATGAGAGGACGGCGATGCTAGAATATTTGTGCTTGTTGCAGGATTGGTATTGGTCATCACCTGGAACAAGCATTTATTATAGCAGCACATGCACACAGACGCTTCGTTTTAACTGCGTCCACAGTGTCAACATTCCTCTGATCTTCAGGAGAAAATTATGGGATGGGAGTGAGTGTGGTGGTGGGGGTTGGGGGCTGCAGAGTGAAAACNGGGAGTGAGTGTGGTGGTGGGGGTTGGGGGCTGCAGAGTGAAACCCCCCCACCTCCCTTAACAGTCTGCCACGATTGGTGACTGTGAGCTACACCTAAGCCCCCCCAACCCCCCCGACCCCCACCAATCACCATGGTGACTGATCTACTTTAAGCAGAAGGGTGTGCATAAGCATGTGTGTGTGTGTTGGGGGGACATGCACCTTAAGCACTGATGCATTCTGCTGCTGTACAGGCACTGTGGTGTCAAAAACAGAGAGCTTTGTCAAAGGTGGATAGGACATTCAGAACACAGTACAATGAAATAAGCCTAGAGCTATCTCTCCTCAGCTGCATATTAAAGACAAAGAAAAAAGACTTATTTGTAGCATTCATTAGACTGCAGTTTCTCAGATATACAATCTGAATGAACAAACTGTTCAGATAATACAGTAATCTTCTGTAGAGTGACCTTCTGATTAACCTTTAAGATCCTTTAATTAAATCTTCATAAGCCAAGCCATAAGGCCATGATTTGTGATATATGTATGTGTGTGTGACCCTGGACCACAAAACCAGTCGTAAGTAGCACAGGTATATTTGTAGCAATAGCCAACAATACATTGTATGGGTTACAATGATCAATTTTTCTGTTATGCCAAAAATTATTCAGATATTAGGCAAAGATCATGTTCCATGAAGATATTTAGTAAATTTCCTACCATAAATATATAAAAACTTAATTTTTGATTAGTAATATGCATTGCTAAGAACTTCATTTGGACTGTAAAGGCGAATTTGATTTTTTTGCAGATTCAGTTTCAGATTCCAAATTGTCAAATTGTTGAATCTCAGCCAAATATGGTCCTATGCTAACAGATATCCTATACATCAATGGATAGCTTATTTATTCACCCTTATGACTGGTTTTGTGGTATACACACACACACACATATCCCCTCAACTTCAACACCTCAGAGACATAACAGTGAAAAACAAGGAACAGCGGATTTTTGGGAAGAACAATCATGTTTATTTTCTAAAATAGAAATAAAAATGAACGCTTCAACACTGCAATAAATCAAGGTTGACACAACAGCCTCACATCTACAGACATGTCTCATCGTAAACACAGCGCTGAGCAGTTTAACCAAAAAATGTGTATCACGTTTTTTTTATTGGATTCTGGCAATTTGACTGTTTATTGCGTTTTTTTTCCCTGACTGTGCCTTTATATTAATCAAAAGGCATGAAACAGTTGCAGAGCCACTGCATTTTAATCACGACCCAAACAAATACTATGTGTAACATGAGCAGTTTTTTTATGTAAATTAGATTGTATAATTTCAGAACTTAAGCGAAAATAAAACGATCTGACTTTAGCTTTGTGATGTTATACTACTTAAAACATACCTGCACGAAACGAAACAGCAGACAGGCTGAATGAGACACAAATTCACTCTCTGACAGCAGGTGGCACTTATGGAACAGCAGCAATGCCGCATTTTCTTGGTTACCACTGTAAACAAAGCAGCGCTGCACTTTTAAAGGTCCACTGAAGTGCTTTGAAACATGCAGCGTTACTCTATTTGTTGATGTAATTTCAACTGAAACAGGGACATATACAGCAATTCTCGCCTCCTTTTTAAAATAACCAATAGCGTTTTGTTTATATCACATCTTGGGCTAGGGCCTTTAAGCTCAGTAAAGCTGCATTTGACAGCGTATGACAACCACAGTCTCATCCATATTGCTATAAAATACAGCATTCTGTGTAGAATTCAAATGGGTCCGATATGTTTTATGGTCTGCGCTGACTTGCACATATGGTCCGCTCCACATTATCACATCTCTGGACCAGAGCAGTGTGTGCACTGTGGCGGTTCATGTGAACCAGTGTGAAACCAGACTTCTTTCACCCCAATGGAAAGCATATTTACACTGTCTGAATTGTTCCTTATGTCCTATATAGTGCACCACGTGCAATTCACTGTACAGAAAATACTAACTCTGAACAAGTAACCAATTTCAGCTGCAGCTTCAGCATCTATTTATAGCGTAGGGGGCGGGATGTATCAGATTCTATAGAGCATTTGATTGGACAGAAGTTTGATGAGAAGCTGAAGTGCAGTGTGATGTCATCAAAATCATTGATCCATATTGGCGGAAGTTAGAGATGGTAAGTTTTGAATGCTAATATCTTGTAAATGTGAATTTACATTGTTTTGAAACAAACTAGCTTATATATAACCTTAAGGCTAACATATTCATACTAAAATCCAAAAAATTTCCATTTTGAAAGAACCACCTTCGCGTTGAATGGTTGTCTCTGCGAAGCGCATTTAAAATCCTTTAATGCACGGCAAGCCGTTGATTATACCGCATATTCCATGGTCATTTGCCAAGTTATAGACAAGTTAAAACTAGTATTGCTCTTTGCAGCGCAATATTTGACAAATGGGTAAATATGAATTATTTTCGTCAGATACGACACGTTAACTCTTGCATTCTCCCCGCTTCAAATCAGACACAGAGATGAAATAGTGCAGTAAGATCACATTTATTTGAATTAAAGGAGAACTCCACTTCCAGAAAAACAATTTACAAATAATTTACTCACCCCCTTGTCATGCAAGATGTTCATGTGTTTATGTCTTCAGTCGTAAGAAATTATGGTTTTTGAGGAAAACATTTCAGGATTTTTTTCATATAATGGATTTCAATTGTGCCCTGATTTTCTTACCTAGCGAAACAATCGATCATTTTTTTCAAAAAATAAAAATTTGTATACTTTTTAAGCACAAAAGCTCATGTAACACAGGCTCTGGGATGCGCGTTCTTGAATGATTCGTTCATTTTGAACGGATCTTTAATGTGACTCGGGAAGAACGAGTCATTTCGGGGAGTGATTTGTTCAGCCGTGCATGCGCAACATCCTATTAGGTTCTGTACTGGAATTAGTTCCCCTGTTTCGAGTCTTCGGGTTTTCCGAGTCGTTCGTTCATCTTATGGGGCTGTCACGTGATGAAAGAACGACTCAAAACCGAAAACGTCAGATAAGAGGTGAGGTGAGCTAATCATAGACTAAAGACCCAGGTAAACAATGAATTAATCTTTTCTGTTTCTTATAGCATTACAGTTTTGTCTTGTTTGTAGTGTGATCAACGTTTGTGTAAGCAGTAGATGTGTTAGGGAAGTAACACGCAACATTTTAATTATATTTTGCTAAAATGAATGAAATGACTCGAAAAAAGATTCGTTCATTTTGCTGAATGAGACTCAAAGGTCCGAGTCGATAAAATGATCCGATTTTCCCATCACTACTACGAATCACGTCTGAGTTCATCGTCTGTGTACTCCGGCCCCAAAAGGTAGAGAATGGCGAAAAACTCCATCTTATTTTCTCCTACAACTTCAGAATCGCCCGACATCGTTGTATCTTTTCGTTTATAAACAGTGTTTGACTTACGTGCACTTTGTTAGTCTTTGCACGTTCGCTTTGTAAACACTGTGTCTGTAGTTCCGCGTGACCTTTCGACGTGATTCAGTAGTACGTAGTGTCGTGAATGCGCATCTCAGAGCCTGTGCTACACAAACTTTTGTACTTAAAAAGTATAAAAAATTTTATTCTAAAATTACAGATCGTTTCACTAGATAAGATCCTTCTTCCTTGGCTGGGATCGTTTAGACTCTTTTGAAGCTGCATTTAAACTACATTTTGGAAGTTCAAAATCAGGGGCACAATTGAAGTCCATTTATATGGAGAAAAATCCTGAAATGTTTTCCTCAAAAACCATAATTTCTTTACGACTGAAGACAGAAAGACATAAACATCTTGGATAACAAGGGGGTGAGTAAATTATTTGTAAATTGTTGTTCTGGAAGTGGAGTTCTCCTTTAATTCTAGCATTTATTTCACTTAATTGTCAATTGAGAGAGAGAGACAGTTAGTGTGCGTCACTTATGTGCTGCGTGTCTCTCTCTACAAACAATTACTTCAAAAACAGCGATTTTGCCATCTTGTTGCTGAGGAATATAATGTAGCGATCTAGTATCTAGGCTGTTTTATTAATAAAAATCACGGGGAAGTGTTGACAACAAGTTCTTTCTGTCTTCAGTCGTAAAGAAATTACGTTTCTCTATCTTTGTATGTGTGTGTGTTTGTGTGCGAGTGATGTGTGTTGGTTAGTGTGCATCAATTAAAGCAGCGCATTAATATAGAACGGTGATTAAACTGACTTGGAACTACCTGTGCATTAAATGGTTTTACTGCATACCTGCCAGCCAATCAGAATCCAGTATTCAGACAGACCATAGAATAAATTCATATAAACCCCTCAGCCCCAGTTCAGTATTTGGTTTCTTTCTATTTTTCACGCATCGTGAACAGTGAGTATTTTCTCCTCTTTACGTTCGTCTTCAGCGTCTTCTGTTAATGGCCGTTTACACTTGGTTAATTTGCCTAGTTAAAGAATGAATTGTGTTATTAATAGTTCTAAAAGTTTTCCAACCATTAGTGAGAAGCGTATGCAGTTAACAGGGATCTTTTCTTAATTAATGATGCTGTGTACAATGATTAGGCATTTGTACCGGGATGCCGGTTTTTAAAACTTCATATGTAATTCGGTTTACCATTTGAACCTGTACATAGCCCTGCACAACCTAAACATTTGCAAACAAATCTCAGTTAAGCTCAAGTTGTAAATCAGCTTCCTTCAAAAAGTTATCTTCAATATAATGGATAAATCAAACATTATTAAGTAAAATGAAATAGTCAGATCATACTTGTACTAGATGTGCTGGTTTCGGCCTCATCGCTGGCTGCAACCGTGTCCTCATCTCATATGAAACACCTGCACTTCAGCAGCTACTAATGCACTTACAGTTATGTAAAGTAGCCTAACAACAAGTTGCATAACAACAAAACTCACAAGATCTTGTATGAGTAATTGCATTACATGTAGTGGAGTAAAGCGTACATACTCAAACATGTAGTCAATAGAGTTAAAGTTGCTAATATCTAAGATACTCTGAGTACAAACTTGTGAAAAAAAAGTTTACTCAATTCTTTACTCAATTACAGGGATTACAGTCAGTTGTATCACATTTGAGTAAAAGCAGGAGATGCAATAAAAGCTTACATATTTCAGCTGTATTTGTTTTGCGTAAATGACTGGCTAAGTACTAAGTTCCTCTCCTAAGAAACAGTGTACAGTATAAATATAAACAGAAGTAAGTGCTAAATATATATATCCTGACTGATTTTTTTTTATTGTTGCTATAAATAGATATACTCGCTCAAATCTAAACCTTGAATGGATCATGTAAACATTACTTCTGCATTTCATTTACTCATATGTGAAGTGCCATTGACCTGTTGTAATGCGGAGGTAGCTGAAGTCAGCAAGTCACAGGCGTTCAGACAGTCTAAACGGGTGCGAGATTCTATTTCGGGATTGTCACGGCACATCTGATTCGTAAGAGTTACTGTTTTTGTTACACGGCTTCCCAGACTTATTACAGTCTGATATGGGATTAGAAAGAAGCACTGTTGCACCTTGACATTTCTTCACCCCTGAAACTGTGAAGTGTCACTCTTGTAGGTGTGTGGCGTTTGACAGACACCCGAAGTGCTCTACTTGTTAGCCCGACTTCCAAGCCAGGTGCGTTTTTTGCCATTCGTGCACCAAAAAGCCAGCCAGGTGGACAGACAGCCGCAGATTATTATGGTCTGTCGCCAGCGGCCTGGGGTTTCCCTGGAGACCATGTGACTGGTGTTGTTTTTTTTCTTCCCTCTCTTTTAGGAGTTGTGTTTATTATGGGATGTCAGAGCGGCCTGCTTATGACTATTATGGGATGCCGGAGAGGGCGGGAGGGGGCAGTGTCTCCATAGCAACGTGGTTGCTAAGGGGGCAGGGACTAAGAAAGGGGAAGGCAGTGTGTACTTGCTGGTACTGTGTGCGAGGGGGAGATGATTATTATGGGCTGTAGGTTGCGAGGTAACTATGCAGAGTTGAGTGAGTGTTGTAGGGAGGGGGGAGCGTGCCTAGGATTATTATGGGATGTCTCTACCCCCCCTGATTTCTTTGTGTGTATGAGGATGTTCGCTTCTGGTCACTGACGCTGGGGAAAGGGGAGAAGAGTGGACGACGTCTCCCAAAGATTTACACCTTTTCGGAGCAGCTTTTTTGTTTTTCACTGATAGGTAGTAACCTGCAGCTTTCGCGTCAGACTAAAGCTGATCATACCGCCGACTATCTACACCTTGGACTGACCTGTAAGTCAATTCCTCCCACCCATCTCCAACCGCCTGCGTTAAAAATATAGATAGACATACAAATGAATTTCCGTTTCTCGGTGAGTTTTTCCGTAGGGCATAAAAGAGAAAATAAAACATATCTAAAATTACTGGTAACTTACAACTGTGAGACACCGCGTTATAAAGCGCCGTATGGTGTTTGTCGGGGGCTTCGTGACCTCCGCGTGTTATTTTTTTCAACGAGGAAAGTTTTAAACATACGAATACAACCAGAAACGAAGGCAGATAAGCGCTTTAACTCAACTCATCCAGCCGGCTGCCATTTTCCCTGCAGCCGGATCACTTGACTCTGTTTGCTAGCTTTGCTAACTTGATTGACAGCTAAGTTGAGGCGTCTTTCGCTCGGACCGAGCGAGAAAGTTTACGAAAAAAGCCGAAATGACACGACTACGTCAAACTCTTGTAACACTACACGCTGTGTGATGTTGTAGTTTTGAAATGTCACAATCGCCCATTGATTTTAATTTATCTTAAAACAGTTAGCCTCCCCTGTCACTTGTTTATCTCTTTCTGTCAACATGGGGTGCTTCTAAAAACCAGACCAACATATTGTTGTCATTTCTATTTTATAAAGCGTCCGGACGGGAATATGTCGGGGAGTGAAGACGACAGGGACCATTTTGGACCCATGAGAGATGGTAAGGTTTAGCTGTCCTGTCCTGTCAGGACCCTCATTAACCACATCATGTTACATAACCTCCCCAAATGAACCTAAACAAGCAAATGATTTCCTGACATGTCAAAGTTCTTTTGGACAAATGGTCATTTCTGTTAGGAGAACGCTGCTAGATTTAATGTTTATATATTTTGCTCAAGCTGGCGAGCCACGTGTTACTGCATCATGCTCCTATATAAAGCTAAATCTTTAGTTTATGATGCTGTAAGCAAAAGTCACATCACTTCCTGGTTCACTGGTCAGCATCAGATGTTAAAATGAAAAACAAACCTATTTGTTACTCACTCCTTAGTATCTTACGAGCGAAAAAATGCTTGTTTTTCTACCTCAGCGATCATACCGTGCGCAATATCGTTAGCATAGTGTGTCAAACCCATTTGTTTTGCTTTGCTCTTCTGGCCGCCCTCGGTAATGGCGTTGGCAGCTCAGCCTATCAGCAGAGAGCTTATAATAAATGAATGATTTCAAAAGCAAGCCTTATGTCCTAGTTTCACTGCTGCTGGCATATTTGGACAGTAGATTCACATACTGAGGCAGGAATGCACAAAAA
Source organism: Labeo calbasu (assembly GCA_019740295.1). Lineage (NCBI taxonomy): Eukaryota > Metazoa > Chordata > Actinopteri > Cypriniformes > Cyprinidae > Labeo > Labeo calbasu. The sequence goes on from JAHKKF010536324.1 coordinate 38,593, forward strand.
TAATGTATTTTGAAGGCTGTGAAGGATGTAAATTGATGTGCCATATCACCTTCAGTCATAAAACTATGGGTCATAGAGTTGAAGTATAAATACTGTTTCAGTTCAGGAAGGATAGGCAGGACTAAAAAATCAAGATGATTGTTCTGCTTTAATTGTTCATGTTTGATGCATGTGTTTTGGACAGATGATGCAGATGAACCAATATCAGAGGCGGAGACTCCCAAAGCCAAAAAGAAGAAGAAAGCAAAGAAAAGCCGTGAAAGCAGGGCGAGCAAACGACAGAAAGTCCTCAGAGAGGTTAGAAGATCATCTTTAGAGCCTGAATACACAACTAAAGTTTTTTAATGTTTTTAAAGAAGTCTCTTCTGCTCACCCAGCCTGCATTTATTTGATCCAA
>JAHKKF010536324.1:39039-61789 GCA_019740295.1 Labeo calbasu
ATATATTTTAAAATGTCATTTATTCCTGTGATTTCAAAGCTGAATTTTTAGCATCATTACTCCAGTCACATGATCCTTCAGAAATCATTCTAATATTTGGATTTGCTGTTCAAAAAACATTTATTATTATTATGTTGAAAACAGCTGAGTAGAATTTTTTCAGGTTTCTTTGATGAATAGAAAGTTCAGAAGAACAGCATTTATCTGAAATAGAAACCTTTTTAAACATTTTAAATGTCTTTATCATCACTCTCGATCACTTTAAACCATCCTTGCTAAATCAAAGTATTAATTTCTATAATTTCTTTCCCCCAAAATAATTTCATTCCAAGCGTTTGAATGGTATAGTGTATAATGTTACAAAAAGCTTTTTATTTCAGCTAAATGCTGATCTTTGCATCTTTCTATTCAAAGAAGCCTGAAAAAAATGTACTCAACTCTTAAATATTGATGATGATGATAATAATAATAATAATTACTATTATAATAAATGTTTCTTGAACACCAAATCAGCGTTTTAGAATGAAATCTGTAGGATCATATGACATTAAAGACTTAAGTAATAATGGTGCTGAAAATTTAGCTTTGACCACAGGAATAAACTACATTTTAAAATATATTAAAATAGAAAGCAGTTATTTTAAATAGTAAAAATATATTACAATATTAATGCTTTTGCTGTATTTCGGAAGAGAATTCTTTAAAAAAACATTTAAAAAAAATCTTACTGTTCAAAAACTTTTGACTGGTAGTGTATATATACTGTATATTAATATATATTAATATAAATACATACTACCATTCAAAGTTTAAGGTCAGAAAGAAATTAAATAAATACTTTTATTTAGCAATGATGCGTTAAGTTGACCAAAAATCACAGTGAAGAAAATTCAAATAATTTCTGTTTCAAATAAATGCTGTAATTTTGAACTTTCTAATCAGCAGCACAATTGTTTTCAACATTGATAATAATAGGAAATGTTTCTTGAGCACCATATCAGCATATTAGAATGATTTCTCAATAATCATGTGACACTGAAGACTGAATATTTTTGTTTTACTTTGATCAAATAAATGCAGCCTTGGTGAGCATAAGAACTTTCAAAAACATTAAGAAAAATATTACAGACCCCAAACATTTGAAATTGTCAAATGAGTCTTTACTTGCCATTACCATCACCGTTAAACATGTTTACATAAACAAGCAATGAACTGAAAGGTTCTTCCCTGAGTTTATCTGATATTCTCATCTGTCCTTGGGTCATTATTGTGGTCTAGGACGTTGCTGTCAGCTCTCCTGAAGTCATGGAAGCAATCCGAATGGTAGAAGGTGAGGAAGATGAGGACCGAGTGATGCGATCTGAGAGTGAAGGGAGTGACTATGCCCCAAGCAAGAAGAAGAAAAAGAGATCCAGCTCCTCCAAGGAGAGAAAGAAGGGAGGTTCAGCAGCAGAAAAGGCTGGGGGCTCATCTGGAGGAAAAAGCAAACGTAAAGACCCAGAGCCCGAGGAGGAAGATGATGACGATGATGATGATGATGGTCAGGTAAGAGGTAGCCAATGGGTGGTCATTGTTAATCCCGGGTTTGGGAAAAGTAAGAAAATCAATGACACATGAGGTTGATCTGATAACATCAAATGCATAAATATAAACACACACACACACACGCATGCCACAGACGCACAGGATTCAACGAACAATTTGTCATGCCTGAAAGATAATTGTGCACAAGATATATTATTTATTTATTTTTTGTGATTTATGCTTTAACAATCCATGTTACTTGTACTAAGTACATGTTCCTGAAAAAGTCTGATACTGATTTTGAGCTTTGTATGTGCTTTCACTGCCTACATTGTTGCCACAACAAATACTGATTTTCAGTTTTGTTTGTAAAGTTTTTATCAGCGCTTTCTATATCTTGCACATTTTTCTTCTGCTGGTACACTACTGTTCAAAAGTTTGGGGTTGGTAAGATGTTCAGATTTCAATAAATAAAAAAAGTTATTTCTTGTCTTTGTGGAAACTCTGCATTTTTTTTCAGGAATCTTTGATAAATAATTCAAAACAACAGCATTTATTTTTAATAGAAATGTTTTGTAGCATTATAAATGTCTTAACTATTACGATTGATTTATTGACTGGATCCTTGCTAAATAAAAATAATACTGCCCCAAACTTTTGAACGATGGTAGTATATATAATATAACTAATATATACTCAACTGTTTTAAATATTGGTAATAATAATAAAAATGTTTTCTTGAACAGCAAGTCAGCATATTATGATTTCTGAAGGATCATGTGACACTGAAGACTGGAGTAATTATGCTGAACATGTAACTTTGATCCATATTCAAATAGAAAGCAGTTATTTCAAATAGTAAAATTATTTCACAATATTACTGCTTTGCTGTGTTCGAGCAGAAGAGAATTATTTAAAAAACATTAAAAATCTTACTGTTAAAAATCTATAAACAGTAAAATAAATATATATATTTATGATTGCATTCTCTAGTCTTATTCGCCTGCCATCCTTTGTTCTTCTTTCACAGGAGCCAAAAACTTCCTCTCAGCTGTTAGCAGACTGGGGAATGAAAGACATCGACTACACCTTTACCCAGGAGGACTACAACTCTCTCACCAATTACAAAGCTTTCAGTCAGTTTGTCAGGTAGAACAGTGGCAGTTCTCTGTCTGTTTTTGTCCCATTTCTATTATCACCTTATGTAAACATCTTTATAATATCCTTTGGTTATCTTGTTACTCATCTCAAATGTTTTTCTTTTCCTCTCCTGTTTAGACCGTTAATAGCTGCTAAGAACCCTAAGATCGCTGTGTCAAAGATGATGATGGTTTTGGGGGCTAAATGGCGAGAGTTCAGCACTAATAATCCCATGCGTGGCTCAGCGAGTGCCAACGCAGCTCTAGCAGCTGCCAATGTAGCTGCTGCAGTGGAGAGCATGGTAACCAGGGTGGATGGAGGAGGGGCTGCACCTGTGGCCACACCCACATCTACAGCAGCTCCTGCTGCACCACCCCCACCCCAGCAGCCCCCAGCGGTCCCCCTGCGAAAAGCCAAGACCAAAGAGGGCAAAGGTCAGAGGAGAGAGAAAAAGCAATGTTAATTTAAGTGTATGAGATTTGATTCGAAATTAAAGTGAGAGGATCAGAAATAATTAACAGAGACAGAGAAACAGAGAAATTTTTTAGGGGACCAAAATTGAGTTTATTATGTGTGGTTTTTTTTTATGTACTTAACACTTTTTGTGTCATTTATATATCTGCTCTAGGCCCAAATGCACGTAGAAAGACCAAGCCCACCCCAAAGCCCCAGGACAAGAAGTCTAAAGCGAAGAAAGTGGCTCCACTCAAGATTAAACTGGGCAATTTCAAGAGAAAACGTTCATCTGTATGTATCTATTCTACTTAAATATTTGTTTGTATATTTGTTGTATATACACTGCCAGTCCAATTTTTTTTTTTTAATTTTAAAGATGTTTTTAAAGAAGTCTTTTCTGCTCACCAAGCCTGCATTTATTTGATCCAATTTTGAAATATTTAAAAAAACAACTAAAAATGTTTCTATTTGAAAATGTTTTAAAAATGTAATTTATTCCTGTGATTTCACAGCTAAATTTTCAGCATCATTACTCCAGTCACATGATCCTTCAAAACTTTTGAATGGTATAGTTTATAATGTTACAAAAACTTTGTAATGCTGATCTTCATCTTTCTAATCATCAAAGAAAAAATGTACTCAACTGTTTTAAATTTTGCTAATAATAATAAGAATAATAATAAAAAATGTTTCTTGAACAGCAAATCAGCATATTAGAATGATTTCTGAAGGATCATGTGACACTGGTGATGCTGAAAATTCAGCTTTGTCATCTCAGGAATAAATTACATTTTAAAACATATTACATAAACATATTAAAATAGAAAACATTTATTTTATATTATGTATTTACTATATTTGATCAAATAAATGCATTAAAAATTGCTTTAGAGACTTTATTATGAGCAAAAAATTTTACCAACCCCAAACTGTTTAACAGCAGTAAATGTATATGAAATTTTTCCTTATTTTTATGGCTAACATCACCAACTTGTTTTGCACCCCTTCACCCATGGTTTCTTCTCTCAGAGCGGTGAGGATGATGATGGTGAGAGCGATTTTGACAGTTTCTCCATAAGTGATGGATCCAACAGTCGGAGCAGCCGCTCCAAGAGTAAGAAATCCAAGAGCTCCAAGAAGAAGAAGAGTAAGTAAAAGACGGCACAACTCAGATTACTCTGTCTACTTTCCAGTCATTTACATTTGTTATAATCCCTCATTCTTCTTCAAAGTGGATGAGGATGCTGATGGCTATGAGACGGATCATCAGGACTACTGTGAGGTGTGTCAGCAGGGTGGTGAGATCATTCTGTGCGACACCTGTCCGAGAGCCTATCACATGGTGTGTCTAGATCCTGACATGGAGAGAGCCCCAGAAGGCACATGGAGCTGCCCCCACTGCGTACGTATATGTAAACGTGTCTAGAATGAGCTGCTGTTGGGTCAATCTATATTCTGTGTGTGTGTGTGTGTGTGTGTGTGTATGTGCACTATTTCTCCACCATTGATATTTAATAAGTAAAGTTTCTGTTGATTATGCATTATTTATGTCTCTCTCTCAGGAGAAGGAGGGAATTCAATGGGAGGCTCGTGAAGAGAGTTCCGAGGGTGAAGAGGAGAACGATGATGGAAGGAGGGATGATGGAGAGGTAGAAGAGGAGGACGATCATCATATGGAGTTTTGCCGGGTGTGTAAGGATGGAGGAGAGCTGCTGTGCTGTGACACATGCCCCTCGTCCTATCACTTACACTGTCTCAACCCTCCTCTGCCAGACATCCCCAACGGAGAGTGGATCTGCCCACGCTGCCTGGTGAGAAAGATATGATATAGTGTGATAGTCCTTTGGATTAGGTTTTTTTCCGAGATGCCAGTGTTGAGATTTGTAGGATTGGCATAACTGATTAAATAAATAAATGATCATTTGGATTGATTTTATTTCATAGTTTAATTTTAAACTTATAATATAATGTCTTTGGTTTTTTTTTTTAGAGTCTTCCACTGAAGGGCAAAGTCCAGAAAGTTCTGGCCTGGCGCTGGGGTGAAGCCCCTCCACCTATGCCTGTGCCACGTCCTGCAGACCTTCCAGCCGATGCCCCGGATCCTCCACCTATGATTGGTCGGAAGGAGAGAGAGTTCTTTGTGAAGTGGTGCAACATGTCTTACTGGCACTGTTCATGGGTCCAGGAACTACAGGTGACACACAAATAAAACACACACTTTCTTGTAAGTAGGGATGCACCAATATTAAAATTAATTTCCTTTTTGACTAAATAGGTGATACAAAATTAAAAACCTAAATAATAAATCAATGGTAAAAAATGCTAAAATGAATTTAGACATCATAATAGTTTAATATGCATTGGGAAAAATTGATATTTGTTTTGAAATTTACTGAAGATTACATTTAAATTGTTAGTGGTTAGGCATTTTAAGTTTATGTGAACGTTATATGCTGTCAACGGAAATCTACATGAAAAATAGAAGAAAATGAGCATTTAAAAAATCTCTAATAGCTGAAATGGTTCCATTATATTGTGCATCCTTAAGACAAGGTCATGAAAGTAGTTACACACTCAAAATATGCTAAGACATACATACAATTGAAGTCAAAAATGTGCACACACCTTGTCGAATCTGCAAAATGGTAATTATTTTACCAAAATAAGTGAAATCATACAAAATGCATGTTATTTTTTTTCATTTATTTCAGACCTGAATAATATATTTCACATAGAAGACATTTTCCATATAGTCCACAAGAGAAATGAATAGTTGAATTTATAAAATGACCCCATTCAAAAGCATTTTTGTGTATTTGAACCCGCCCCCACGCTTCTAAATGCATCATGTTTCCTTCTGAAGCATCAGTGACGTTTGAACCTTCTGTGATAGTTGCATATGAGTCCCTCAGTTGTTCACAGTGTGAAAAGATGGATCTTATAATCATGCAGTCATTGTTGAAAAAAGGGTTCACATAAACAAAAACACTGAAAAAAACCAAAGGATTTGTGGGACCTGAAGCGGGCAGTTTAATTGTTCAGGACAAACAACGGACTCATGAACAACTATCACTAAACAAAAAAAACACAGCTGTGGATCATTCAGGTAACAACACAGTATTATGAATCAAGTATATGTAAACTTTTGAATGGGTCATTTTTTTTTTTATAAATTCAACTATTATTTTCTCTTGTGGACTATATGTAAATGTCTTTTAGGTCAGTACTAAATAAAAAATAACATGCATTTTGTATGATCCCTCTTATTTCGGTAAAATAATAAACATTTTGCAGACTCTGCAAGGTGTATGTAAACTTTTGACTTCTACTGTACATGCACAGTAATTCATGTGTTGTGTTTCCATGGGTGTGTAATCATTTGTCTTTTTCTTTCTTGTCACAGTTGGAGCTGAACTGTCAAGTAATGTTCCGTAACTACCAGCGGAAGACAGATATGGAGGAGCCCCCCAATCTAGAGATGGGTGCTGAGGGAGACGAGGATAAGAGCTGCAAGAGAAAGAATAAAGATCCCTTTTATGCCCGTATTGAAGATAAGTATGGGCGCTTTGGAGTAAAGTTAGAGTGGCTCTTCATCCACCGCATCTTAAACCACAGGTGAGAACGTTCATATGCCGAAGCCTGTTAATGAATGACATCAGGTAAACTATTTGGACATTAATTTCTCTCGTTCTCTCTGCCAGTGTGGATAAGAAGAATAATGTTCATTATCTGATCAAATGGAGAGATCTGGCATATGATCAGTCAACCTGGGAGTCTGAAGACATGGACGTCCCAGACTATGAAACCTACAAACAACATTACTGGAACCACAGGTACATTCACACAGACGTTCAACAGCACTTCATATACATGCACACTAGTGAGAAACAATATTGAATGCTAGTATGGTAATCCACATATCTCCTTTTTTCTGTTTGTCAGGGAGCTGATGCTCGGAGAGGAGGGCAGACCAGGTAAAAAGATGAAGAAGGTGAAAGTGAGGAAGACGGAGAGACCTCCTGCTAATCCTGTCGTGGATGTAAGGAATCTTAGAACAACTCGGCTCAACTTTTGTCTGCTTTATTGGCTAAGATACAGACTTAATGCTAAACACATTTAGGTTGGAGCCATGGCTCAGTACTGTAAGTTATTCAGCACAAGTTTAAAACAACCACTCCCCCCCATAACTTCCTGTTTTCTTAAGTGTAAGCAATAGTATAATTATAATCATTGCCACAATCACATATTTAGATTGTTTGAAAACACTGTGGTTTTTTTTTAAAACATACATTCATAAGTTTTTGACTGACCATGATCTAATATTCTTCCTGTCTCTTACTTTCAGCCCACTATAAAGTTTGATAGACAGCCGGATTATCTGGACTCTACGGGTGGCACACTTCATCCATACCAGCTTGAGGGACTGAACTGGTTGCGTTTTTCTTGGGCTCAGGGCACAGACACCATCCTGGCAGACGAGATGGGTCTTGGAAAGACAGTTCAGACTGCTGTCTTCCTCTACTCTCTCTACAAAGAGGTGTGTTTTACAAAAAATTGTATATGGACTACCACTCAAAAGTTTTGGGTTGGAAAGATTATCCCTTTGCAACAATTGAAAGTCTTTTCTATGACTTTTGGTCAGTTTAATGGAATAAAAGTATAAAATTATTTTTGAACAAAAAAAATCTTACAGTCCTCAGACTTTAGAACGGTAGTGTAATTCCATTCTCTTGTATTTTTTTTTTTTTTAGTTTGATTAGTTGATTTTACAGTAATAACCAGTCTCTAGGAAGACATGTTTATCATAAAAATGTTTATAATGTGGCATTGAAGGTTATAATATCTGTAATGGTCTCTCTCAGGGTCATTCGAAGGGGCCGTTCCTGGTCAGTGCCCCTCTATCCACCATTATTAACTGGGAGAGAGAGTTTGAGATGTGGGCCCCAGACATGTATGTGGTCACTTATGTGGGTGATAAAGACAGCAGAGCTGTCATACGAGAGAATGAATTCTCCTTTGAGGACAACGCCATCCGCGGTGGGAAGAAGGCCTCTAAAATGAAGGTATGAAACTGGAGGAAAGGAGGTTTGGATGGGAAGTGTTGATACAGTAGCTTTTTTAATCAGAAGGAACTAGTAACCATAATGCTAAACATAGGTTTATGTAAATTTCTGATGATATGCTGCGTTGTCTTTATCTGTTTACAATGTGTGGTTCCTGAATTCCCTCGTTATCTGTGCAGAAAGAGGCTTCTGTGAAGTTCCATGTGCTTTTGACCTCCTATGAGCTGATCACAATCGATCAAGCCATCCTGGGCTCCATCGACTGGGCTTGTCTTGTAGTAGACGAAGCCCATAGACTGAAAAATAACCAGTCAAAGGTAAGCTCCATGTGTTGTATGAGTGTTGCACCAAAATATCAAGTAATTATGAGATTTGTTTGTCCAGAAATCCAAATTCTGTCATCATCTGTCATCATTTCATTCATCCATGGAATGAAATGAATGTTTCATTCTAAATGTTGCCTAAATGATTCATTCGTTTATTCTGACTGATCATGTTTTTCTTCTGTGAACCAGTTTGATTTTGAAACAGTTTTAAATGATTCATTCACAAATCTGATTCTGTTCTGTTCTTTAGTTTATCTCACTCACTCAGTGATCCGATATCAGCCATTATCTGCCCCACTAGAGGTTATAACTCCTTACATTTAGCTTTTTCCACCCAACTTCAGAAGACTTAAAAAATAGTACATAGCATCCTTTATGGAGAAAATCATACAGGTTTGGAGCAAAATGAAAGTGAATAGATGATGACAGATGTTTGATTTCTGAGAGATCGATGCATTTAATATTATTATAAACTAGTATTTGATGTAAAACTAACACAGTCTCTCTCTCTCTCGTTTTATCTCTCTCAGTTCTTTCGTGTGTTGAATAACTATCCTCTTCAGCATAAGCTGCTGTTGACAGGGACACCTTTACAAAATAACCTGGAGGAGCTTTTCCATCTGCTCAACTTCCTCACGCCTGAGAGATTCAAGTAAGTGTGTGTGTTCTTGATAAGTGAGTGCGATGTTTGTGTCGCCTCAGTGTTTTTTTTTTGTTTTTTTTGCTGTTGTTCAGTACCAAATGTGTGTGTTTCAGTAATCTGGAAGGTTTCCTGGAAGAATTTGCTGACATAGCTAAGGAGGACCAAATTAAGAAACTGCACGACATGTTGGGTCCACACATGCTCAGAAGACTCAAAGCTGACGTCTTCAAACACATGCCCTCAAAAACCGAACTCATTGTGCGAGTGGAGCTCAGCCCCATGCAAAAGTATGAAATACGTTTAGTATTTTGTCAGTTTTCTGCTAAATATTCAGTACATTCATCCCTCATTCGCGCCACCTGCTGGAAACCCTCTCTTATTCACAGCACTGTATGACTGACAGATTAATGATTCTGATTATTCAGAGTGTGTGTATAAATTACAGTTGTATGGGCCATTTAAGACCTTTATATGGCAGTAGCCTCTGATTCTTTCTTCCTGTTTTTCTGAAACAGGAAGTACTACAAGTACATCTTGACACGCAACTTTGAAGCTCTGAACACTCGTGGTGGAGGAAACCAGGTGTCTCTGCTCAATGTGGTTATGGACCTAAAGAAGTGCTGTAACCACCCCTACCTCTTCCCGACAGCTGCTAATGTGAGCTTCCACTCACTCACTCTTTCTCAAATAGGACAGTACCATTTTACCGTAGAAATGGGGGAACTTCTAGTTCTTAGGTTTTGAATGAATAACAGTACTTTCAGCTGATCATATGGGTCTGATTTTGCAGGAAGCTCCTAAAATGCCCAATGGCATGTATGATGGCAGTGCCCTCACAAAGGCTTCTGGGAAACTGATGCTTTTGTGTAAGATGCTGAAAAAACTGAAGGAGGGTGGACATAGAGTGCTTATATTCTCACAGGTACACACAAATAACATACACTGAATACAGATATGCTGAACTATGTACTAAAGTATACTTAAACGCATTGTGCATTTACGTAGATGACAAAGATGTTGGATTTGCTGGAAGACTTTCTGGAGAATGAGGGGTACAAGTATGAAAGGATAGACGGAGGAGTGACTGGAGGGATGAGACAGGAAGCCATCGATAGATTTAATGGTGAGGGGGGAAAAAATACCACCTATTTCTGTTAAATAGCAGTAAGCTGTTTGGTTTTAACAAAATTCTTCTCCTTTCTCTTTCTGCAGCTCCTGGTGCTCCTCAGTTTGTTTTCCTTTTATCCACCAGAGCAGGGGGTTTGGGTATCAATTTGGCAACCGCTGACACTGTCATCATCTACGACTCTGACTGGAATCCACACAACGACATCCAGGTAGAGGCGACGTGATACTAAAACTGTCAAACACCTGTATCTCTGTGAAAGAGTCTGTGGATGAAGTCTTTCTGACGCCGTCTCTCTCTCAGGCATTTAGCAGGGCTCATCGTATTGGACAGAATAGGAAGGTGATGATCTATCGATTTGTCACTAAAGCATCTGTAGAGGAGAGAATTACACAGGTGAGATATGAAACAGTAGTTTCAGGCAAATACAAAACTGTTGGGAAAAAAAGGTTCACAAACAATCAAGCACTATTAAAAATCATCTCATGATCTTTGTGTCTCAGGTGGCAAAGAAAAAGATGATGTTGACTCACCTGGTGGTGCGGCCTGGTCTGGGCTCCAAGGCTGGATCCATGTCCAAACAAGAATTGGATGACATCTTGAAGTTTGGCACAGAACAGCTTTTTAAAGATGAGCTCGGAGAAGGTAATACTGTTTCATGCAACGCTTCATTATCTGAACATAATATTGATTTGAGATCAGAAAATAAAACACTGGAGAAAATAATAATGGCATTTAAATACAGTAAAACATGTACTGCAGCTTTTAGTTAAAGGGATAGTTCACCCAAAAATGAAAATTCTGTCATTAATTACTCGCCTTCATGTTGTTTCAAACCGGTAAGACCTTCGTTCATCTTTAGAACAAAAATTAAGATATTTTATTGCTTTCTAAACCCCGCATAGACGCAACGCAATTGACACATTCAAGGCCCAACAAGGTAGTAAGGACACCGTTCAAATAGTCCATGTCACATCAGTGGATTAACCATAATGTTATGAAGCTACTTTATTGTTATATTGAAATAAAACTGTTATTTTTGTTTTCTTTGTGCACAAAAAGTGTGGTTAAAGCACTGATGTCACATGGACTATTTTAACGATGTCCTTACTGCCTTTCTGGGTTATTTGAACATTTCAGTTACATTGCTGTCTATGCCAGGTCAGAAAGCTGTCAGATTTAATTAAAAATAGCTTAATTTGCGTTCATAAGATGAACGACGGTCTTACGGGTTTGGAACGACATGAGGGTGAGTAATTCATGACAGAGTTTCAAAAATGGGTGAACTGTACCTTTAAGAGTTTGAATGTGGTATGTTTTGTTTATCAGTCACTATCGCATAAACTACAGAAATGTTTCCAAATATAAGCTTCTGCGGTGTAGATGTGAAGTTCTGCTTTCAGTTGAAGATTATTTAGAGCTTTAAAATACACACAACCTTTGTTTCGATCTGATGCTGCAGTAGTTTTTTTTTTTTTTTCTCTTCTTGTAGATGTGTTTTCTGGCTTTTGAAATACATTGCGAATATTTTTTATGGTAGGCCAGAGAAAATGTAGTAAAGTAAAAAAAAAAGTTGTTAAAATCTGATATACTGGCCTGACTGTCCCAAAAAAAAAAAAAAAAAAAAAGGAACTATCAAGCACTGGGCTGAATTAAATACCATCACCTGTCCACTGACCCGGTTACCGCTCACTTTAAATCAGTGTTATGTTGTATTTTTGTCTACCATCTCTCTGTCTCTCTCCCTCAAAATTAGAGTCAGGAAAGCTTAATCAGCATTATTAAAAAGCAGATTACTGCCAGTGCATATGAAATACTTCTAGTACTAGACAATACGAAAATAAATAAAGTGAATAAGTTAAAACAGAAATTATATGGGCACAATAAATTAAAGGGACAAAGTAAAAACTAAAATCAATTCTAAGTCAAATAAATCTCTCCTCCAGGTGACAACAAGGAAGAAGACAGCAGCGTGATCCACTATGATGACAAGGCGATTGATCGGCTTTTGGATCGAAACCAAGACGCAACGGATGACACAGAGCTGCAGAGTATGAATGAATACCTCAGCTCTTTTAAAGTGGCCCAATATGTGGTCAAAGATGAGGAAGAGGAGGTAAGTGTGTGTGTGAGAGTGACTGTGTCTGTGTGTTGTGTGATTGTGTCTCATGTGCGTATGTATATCATACGGTGTGTCTCTGTCAGGAGGAGGATGTGGATAGAGAGATCATTAAGCAGGAAGAGAGTGTAGATCCTGATTACTGGGAAAAACTGTTGCGCCATCATTATGAGCAGCAGCAGGAAGATCTCGCTCGTCACCTGGGCAAAGGCAAACGGCCACGCAAACCTGTCAACTACAACGACTGCTCACAGGAGGACAGAGGTAGTAGACGGGGTACAGACGCACTTTTAACGCTTTTTTTTTACTGCTCTTTACCTGTATGTTTGTGAGTAGTTGCACGTGTGTTGTTATGGATGAAGACAAACATTCAGTGCGTTGCGAAAGTATTCATACCCCTTCTTTTTTTTTTCATTTTATGTTGCTGCTTTGTTAAACTGTTTCAAATTACTTTTTGTCCTCATTAGTGTATGCTGCATACACCATAATGGCACAGCAAAAACTTTTTTTTTTAATTTTTGCTATTTTATTAAACATAAAAAACTTAAATGATTCCATTGCATAAGTATTCATGGCAGATAATTGGCAAATGTTGATCTTGTTGCATCATACCCAAAAAGACTTGAGGCTGTAAAGGTGCTTCAGCTAAGTACTGAGTAAAAAATACTTATGCAATGTACTTATTTCACTTTCAACTTTATGAAGTTGTGACAATTCTGTTTTTGCTTTGTCATTATGGTGCATGGAGTGTAGATTGATGTGAGGAAAAAATAATTTAAAACAGATTAACATAAGGCAGCAATATAAAACGTAAAAAAAAAAAGAAGGTGTACGAATACTTTCGCAAGGCACTGTAGTGGTGTGATCTCAGGTGTTGTTCTGTGTTGTTAATGTTTTGTGTTTCAAATAATGCATTTGTATTTATTAGTTATTACATTTACGTCTATTAATATTTTAATTTATGGTGATGATTGTTTAGTTGTATGTTAGCAGGCAAATTTTGGATACACCTACGCATTCTTTATTATTAACTTCTTTCAACATTTTAGAATAATATTGAAGTCATCAAAATTATAAAAATAAACTGGAACATGGGAATTATGTTGTATATTATGTACAAGAAAATGTTTAACAAAGCAAAACATCTAATGCCAAACATAAAACATTAATAAATAAAAGTATTTTTCTATAGTTATTAATAGTTTTATTTTTAAAAATTTCCTAATTCATACAAGTTATACTTCGTATATGAATACAGTTTAATAATAATCAAATTAGGCATGTGTTTTTTTAGATTAAAAAGTTTGTGAGAAACAAATTCAGCCTAGTGTGTCCAAACATTTGACCTTTTTGTATTGTTGGCATGAATCTTCGTTGTATTGTCCCTTCAAATTAAATATTTTCTTGTCAAGAAAACTCAAGTGCTCAATAATATATTGCCTCACTCGTTTGTGTTTCTAGACTGGCAGGATGATCAGTCTGATAACCAATCAGATTACTCTGTGGCTTCAGAGGAGGGTGATGAGGACTTTGACGAGCGGTCTGAAGGTAAAGAACAAAGTTTAACCATCTTATCTGAACAAGCATTTATTATATATTTGTATTGACATGAAACTCTTTTTGTTACAGCTGCTAACTCCCGAAGACCGAGTCGCAAAGGCTTGAGGAATGATAAAGATAAACCACTGCCCCCCCTACTGGCCAGAGTGGGAGGAAACATTGAGGTTCAACTTCAGTTGCCTTTTAATTTATTTCAGCTATTCTCTCCACATACTCAGCGACCTTAAAAACCTTTCTCTTCTCATTAGGTGTTGGGCTTCAATGCTCGACAAAGAAAGGCCTTCCTGAATGCAGTGATGCGTTATGGGATGCCTCCCCAGGATGCCTTCACCACCCAGTGGCTCGTTAGAGACCTGCGAGGCAAATCAGAGAAGGAGTTCAAGTAAGCCTGACTGTCCTTAGAGGAGTTCTTGTCATGCTTTTTCTTTACTCTTATTTACTTGAGGACTCTCTCTCACTTTCTCAGGGCATACGTGTCGCTCTTCATGCGTCACCTGTGTGAGCCAGGCGCCGATGGCGCAGAAACATTTGCTGATGGCGTTCCACGGGAAGGACTGTCACGACAGCATGTTCTCACACGCATAGGTGTAATGTCGCTGATACGCAAGAAGGTGCGTGAGGTTATGTTTGCTGGTGTTTTAGTGAGCTGTTTGATTGCGTGAATGGCAGTGGTGTTGGTATGTGATTGACTGTTTTAAACTTGAATAGGTCCAGGAGTTTGAGCATGTCAATGGTCAGTGGTCAATGCCCTGGATGAAAGAACTGGAGGAAAGCAAAAGAGCAGCAGCCATTGCAGCCGGAGAAGATCCAAAAACACCCTCTACTGGGACGCCGGCAGATACCCAACCCAACACACCAGCACCAGGTACAAACATGCATAAGTGATGTTATTTTTAATTAAAAACTATTGAAAATAGTACTAAAATTTTAGAAAAAGTAATTATGGTAATTAAAGACTGAAATTAAAATAGTTGTTGTATAGAAATATAAAAAAGTGAATTAAATTATATTTTAGAATGAATAAAAATAAATGAAAAGGAAAAAAGTTTAAATATACACATGAAAGCTAAATCAAAGTATTAATAAATACTATAATTCATAATTAATAATAAAATAACACTGGCCCATATAGGTGAATAACATTTTTTGTCCTATCTGTTAATTATTCAAGATATATTAAAATACAGTTAAATAAATGAATACTGTACACCTCATCTCTAATTTTGTACACTACCAGTCAAAGGTTTTTAACCAGTCAAGGATTTTTAATGTTTAGTAAAAAAAAAAAGTCTCTTCTGCTCACCAAGCCTGCATTTGTTTGATCCAAAGTACAGCAAAAACTGAAATATTTTAACTATTTAAAATAACTATTTTCTATTTTATAGAAATGATTTTTTTATTTAGCAAGAAGGCTTTAAATTGATCAGAAGTGATGATAAAGACATTTATAATGTTACAAAAGATTTCTATTTAAAATACATGCTGTTCTTCTGAACTTTCTATTTATCAAAGAAACCTGAAAAAATTATACTCAGCTGTTTTCAACATAATAATAATAATAATAATAATAATAAATGTTTTTTGGGCAGCAAATCAGAATATTAGAATGATTTCTGAAGGATCATGTGACTGGAGTAATGATGCTAAAAGTGATGCTTTGAAATCACAGAAATAAATGACACTTTAAAATATATTAAAAGATAACAGTTATTTTAAATAGTAAAAATATTTTAACATTTTACTATTTTTGCTGTACTTTGGATCAAATAAATGCAGGCTTGGTGAGCAGAAGAGACTTGTTTAACAACATTAAAAATCTTACTGCTCAAATACTTTTGACTGGTTGTGTACTTAAAAGTGGTATTAAAATTAATTTTATTATTATCATTTTTTTTTATATCGTAATAAAGGAGAATCCCTTAATACATAAAACCTTTTTAATCTTGTAATATTTTACAGAAAAAAAGAACAAAACTGCTTCATTATTTATTAATATTATTAACATTTTTGTTTACCATAAGTTATGTGTTGTGACCAATAAAAGTCACATCATACAGTGAACATGACGAAAAAACAAAACAGATAATTTAAAATAATTTGACTTTTTGTGTCAAGTTGGATATTTTAAAATCTATTCCCAGAAGAGGATTTATTCTTTATTCACAGATAATTTATCCAGTATCTCTGCATGGCCAATCATTTCACATTAATCTGACTCTTTTTTTTTTTTCTTTTTTTTTAACCAAACAGAAGACCTTTCCAAGAGCGATGACGTAAAAGATCTGGAGGAGAAGATGGAGGTGGACGGAGAAAAGGAGACGAAAGGCTCCAGACAGGAGGATGAGGTACTTGTTATTTACAGTCTCACTTTTTCACTTCACCTTCCTGTTTCTCTTCTCAATAATTTTAAACACCTGCCTGTCTCACTTTGTCTTTCTTCTGGTCTCCAACTCTCATTCTCACGTCCCCTCTTTTTTCTCAGATCATTGAGATTCCCGATGAAGGTGAGAAATCCCCCAGTCCAGCAAAGAAAGAGGAGAATAAGGACAGGGAGAGAGAAACCACCTCACCATCTGCAGAAAAGGATGGAGGAAGCAGAGACGAAGAATATGAAAAGGACAGGGACAAAGAGAAGTCCACAGAATTGAAGGAAAAAACATCTTCAGATGTCAAAGCTGAAAGTTCAGATGCCACAAGCAGTGGAGACGCATCCAAAACCAAAGGTGAGGTGCTAAGCACTACCTAACATGGCCAAAACACAAAATTACAACATTCAGTTGACTTAATATCCACTCCATGAAAACTTGACCAGATTAAAATGTCCCCTGTGTAGCAAAAACAGATGCAGGATTGCAATTTGAATTTGGATGTTAGGAAATAGAATTAAAATGAGTTGAAATTTAAAGTGATTCAATTCTTCAATTCTACATTTTACACAACCCTGATCACACATAACACCAATAGTGTCTTAATCCATTGCAGAAGAATCTGAAGACAAGACAGAAAAAAGGGACACTAGCCCAGCAAGAGATGAGAAGAAAGGTATGTGCTAACACAAATAACACCTTTATACTATAGATAACTGTTACGGTGAATAATCTGTCTTTTCTCTCTCTCTCTCTCCTCAACCAGAGCTGAAAGACGAGAAGGACGGAGTGAAGTCAGAGGACTCAGCTAAGCTGCAAAATGGAGAGAATGCCAAAGAGACAAGCGGAGGAGGGGATGGAGTGAGTGAGGAGAAGAAGAAAGCAGTGAAGCAGAGGTTCATGTTTAACATCGCCGACGGAGGTTTCACAGGTATACTGGGAATTTACTGTGTATGTGTGTGTATGTGTACATGCTGGTGCATTTTGAATCAATGAACTCTCTGTTTCTCTCTCCAGAGCTTCACTCTCTCTGGCAGAATGAAGAGAGAGCTGCCACGGTCACAAAGAAGACTTACGAGATCTGGCATCGTCGCCATGACTACTGGCTGCTCGCTGGTATCATACAGTATCCTTAATGCCACTAAGTTGATTATTTTGATCATCGGTGTGCCTTTTCAGCGCAGATACAGCAATACATTTTCTTGCATCACTAAAAGGAATAAGTTTTGTTTTAGTGTATTTTATTGTGTATTTATTAATGTTAGTTTATATATTTGAAAATATAATTTATATATTTATAAATATATTTAATATTTTATACTGTTTGTATTATTTAAAAGCACTACTAGTCAAAAGTTCAGACGTACCGTTTTAATTTTTTTATTGACCATTTTCTGCCTTTTGCAGTTTGAATTTGAATTGTTTTTTTTGTTGTTTTTTTTTTTACTGAAAATTCTGTCATTAATTACTCATTCTCATGTTGTTCCAAACCTGTAAGACCTTCATTCATCTTCAGAACACAAATTAAAATATTTACATTTTAAATTTTTGTTTTCTTTGCGTGCAGAAAGTTTTCTTTTATCTTCATAAAATTAAGATTGAACCACAATTGTCACATGGACTATTTAAATGATGTCCGTACTACCTTTCTGGGCCTTAAACATGGTAGTTGCATTATTGTCTATGCAGGGTCAGAAAGCTCTCAGATTTCATCATAAATATGTTCATTTGTGTTCTGAAGATGAACAAAGGTCTTACGAATGACATGAGGGTGGGTAATTAATGTCAGAATTTTAATTTTTGGGTGAACTATCCCTTTAGTATCATGACATTAGCAACATAAATTCAGTCAACTGTCTGTTATGTCCTTCACCTCTGTGCCATCAGCCACGGCTACGCACGTTGGCAGGACGTGCAGAATGACCCGAGGTTCGCCATCCTCAACGAGCCCTTCAAGGGAGAGATGAGCAGAGGAAACTTCCTCGAGATTAAAAACAAGTTTCTTGCTCGGAGGTTTAAGGTTAGAGATTTACAGATACTATGAAATCCTATGAAGCTGCGTGGCTCTTCTTTCAACTGCTTCATTTGTGTCTCTCTTTAGCTGTTGGAACAGGCTCTGGTGATCGAGGAGCAGCTCAGACGTGCTGCGTATCTAAACATGACGGAGGACCCCTCTCACCCCTCCATGGCACTCAACACACGCTTCAGTGAGGTGGAGTGTCTGGCGGAGTCACACCAGCACCTCAGTAAAGAGTCCATGTCAGGAAACAAGCCTGCTAATGCAGTCCTACACAAAGGTACAATAATTCCCATAACTCTATACTGCACAGTATAAATTGACACATAGCTCTGGACATACTTTTGCAATGCAGAAATGTGCTAAAAAACAAATAAATGAAATACAAAATAACTATAATATTCCTAGTTTCTGGGACAAGAACTATTCACAGATGCATTACTATTTTTTTCACAAATCAATCTGGATCATTTAAAAATATATATATAATGAGCTTCTAATCTAAATAGAATCGAAATCGAACTGAATTTAAATGTAAATCAAATTGAATATGAATCAAAATCCGTTCAGATTTAAATTAACTTTAAAGGTGCAGGTTTCATTTGTTTATTTGTTTTTCAGTGTAAAACCAAGTCAGAAAAAAAAAACTTTTTTTTTTTCAATTTTGAGTTTCAGATCCAAAATGGGAAAAAAAAAAAAACATAGTGACTTGTGTGCTCAGAAATTGAAAAACGGATGTCACACACTCAAATTCTTTTTGCTTTTTTCATGGGACTCACTGTAAGCTGGAAATTATGGAAGCCCTTTTCCGTCACTGAATAGAAAATAAAAAAGTAATTGCAATCTCACAATTCTGACTTTTTTTCTTGCAATTGCGTGACACAAACTCACAATAAACCTGCAATTCTTAGAAATGAAGTCAGATTGGCTAGATATAAACTTGCGGTTCTGACTTTTTTCTCAGAATTGTATGATAAACTCGCATTTGTGAGTTATAAAGTCAGTATTGAGTGATATAAACTTCTCCTTCTCCTCCTTCCTCAGAAATGCAATTTTTGCAAACTTGCAATTCTGAGAAAAAAAGTCAAAATTGCAAGATACAAACTTACAATTCTGACTGAGAACATATCAGTCTTGTTTCCCCTCAGAATTAGACTATAACTCGCAGTTGCGAGTTTTTTCTCGCAATTTTGACTTTATTTCTCGCAATTGTGAATTTATATCCCACAATTCTGACTTTATAGCTTTCATCTGAGTTTATGTTATGCAATTTTGAGAAAAAGTTTCTCTCTTGCTGTTCTGACATTATAAATTGTAATTGTGAGTTTCAATTTCACAATTCTGTCACTGTTAAAGGCATCTGCACATCAGCATTATATTTTCTTAACTTTTGCTGTTAAACAACCAGAGATAACTTAGTAAATTAGTCTGAATATATTGTTTTTGCATCGACTAGGCTAGTTTTGACAATAGATGTTACAATAGAGTCCTGGAGTTTTTCTTACTTAGCAGTAATTGCTTAATACTATTAAATAAATGTTTCTTTATTATTTAGGAACATAAATTCATTTACAAATTAAATTATACATTAAATATGAAAGTAAAATGACCAAAGCGTCTAACAGCTCAGAACAATGTTTCCAACACAGCACTGCTCAAACCCACAAAACTTCACACTTAGTATCTCAGCATAGTTTGGGTGCTTTTTGCATCCTGTAGCTGTAGTTGTTTTGTATAAGGGCAAAAAAGAGTTCATTTACTTAAAATGTGCAAATGAGTAAATTTATCTTACCACCAATCGTTCTGTCAGTTCTTAAACAACTGGAGGAGCTTCTCAGCGACATGAAGGCAGATGTCACCCGGCTGCCGGCAACCATCGCTCGAATACCGCCCGTCGCTGTGCGGCTGCAGATGTCGGAAAGAAGCATCCTTAGCCGGCTGGCCAGCCGAGGACCGGAGGTCACACAGACGCAGGCGCCACGCTGATGACCCCTGGATGAGTTTTTCACTGGTACCTACCATAAGTCACGATGAGGAATCATCTCACACACATACAGACATGCACCTGGGTCAGGTGATCAGATGCGTTGTATATATCTGAAATAAGTTCCAGCTGCCTGCACTAGTTTGGACAGAAGAAGAGTGAAGCGGTTCCTAGCTAACACACTGTGGTTCTCTAACATTTTATGTAAAGCTCAATTTAGAGGCATTCCAACTTCCTCCATTTAAAAATTCTGTGAACGCACACATGCTGACCAGAGAGATGTGTATGTATGTTAGAATACACAGCACCCAAATCATTGTCCAGTATAAATCCAGTTCAGGTTTTCCAGGTCACCTTCTCTGCACTGTTGTTGTCAATGCAAGGCAAGGTGTGGATTTCTGCCTTGTGTGGAATGGATCTTTACAGTGGGGACCCTTTCCTCCTCAGGTGTGTTTTATGTTGTAATTCACACTAGTTGAATCACTGTTTTTGTGCGTTTCCACATTTATGCTCCAAGCTTGAATTTTAAATGCTTGTTTAAACCCTGAAACATCATGTGATTTCCAACTCAAGCAGCAGTTGGAAGCCTAGTGAAAGTTTATGCTGTTGTAAACACAGTCCCTCTCCCAAATGCCGTCATACATCTCTGAGTCCACACTTTAGTGACGTAATGCCGGATAGACTGTCAGGTAATAATCAGCTGATGCAGGCTCTGCAGAATTACCCTTCTAAAACACATAAGCACTCTTCAGAAATCTAAAATGTCAAATGGGACACCCTACAGTCTTGTGAACTTCACAAATGCATTTGTGACAGGGTCACAACTCCTATAAGGCCATCAAATGACCTTTCATTCCTTTAGATTAAATATATATATATTAATAATCAAGATTTTTTCTTTTTCATTATGAGAACTGCTGCTTTAAGAAAAGTCAAGTTCTATGTTCAGCATTGTTTATTAATAATTATGTGCTTGTTAAAAAAAAATCCACATTTGTTCCCCATTCTCTCTCCTGATTGGCTTGTGTATAATGTAACTTGAGAGTAAGTCCCGGTTTCTTTTTCCTACAAGAGAAGACAAAATCCCCCTAGCACAGTTGAAAAAACGCAGCTGTTAATTTAACATCTAATTTTACACTTTCGGAAGTTTTGAATATCTCACTTTGTAATTATCGTTGTTACCCTGTTATTGTTGTTATGTCTTATGTTTGTTTTTGTTTTTTTCAGACCTGCAATAAAAAGGTAACAAAGAGTGCAGTATTTTCTCTCTTTATTTAGGTATAGTTTAAGTTTTTATATTTAAGGTTGGTTTCCTGACACAGTTTTAAGCCTGGTGTTGGATTAAATTTGATGGTGGTTTTGCTGTGCTGAAATACTGCTCTGGAACTAGACCTTTATACATTTCCTTGTAATTTATTTAATATTTTAGCTTATTATTTTCCTTTAGATTTTTGGCTATATATATATATATATATATATCCTGAGTAAGATTTTTACATAAAAGATGTTTACATATAGTCCACAAGACAAAAAAAAAGCTGAAATTATTAAAATAACCCCCTTCAAAAGTTTGGGAACCCTTGGTTCTTAATACTGTGTGGTTACCTGGATAATCTACGACTGCTTTTTTTTGTTATGTGATGGTTGTTCATGAGTCCCTTGTTTGTTCTGAACAAATAAACTGAGCACTGTTCTTCTGAAAAATCATCCAGGCCCTGCAGATTCTTCAGTTTTCCATCATCTTTTGCATATTTTAACCCTTTCTAGCAGTGATAGCACGGTTTTGAGAACCATCTTTTTTACACTGAGGACAACTGAGGGACTCAAACACAACTATTAAAAAGGTTCAAACATTCACTGATGCTCCAGAAGGAAATATGATGCATGGAGAGCTGGGGTTGAAAACTTTTGAACAGGATGAAGATTTCCAAATACTTCTTATTTTGTTGAAATGCCCTTCGGAAGCAACAGGAGATACTTGCATGATTCCCAGAAGACAAATCTAGTACAATTTACCTTGATCTTCAAATTCAGATATATATATATCTCATTTATTATTTATTAATTTATTTATTTTTTAATTATGCACGATTTTAATACGTTTTTACTTAGTTTTAGGTCATTGTTAGTGCCCTAAAATTAAGTTCATGGCTTCCATTTGAGTCTTCAAACATTTTCTGCAGACTGAATCATTTATAGGGCCCTATGAAATGTATTTTATTTATTCTAAATTCTGTTTTATTTTTTCCTGGATTCTGTTTTTTTTTTCCCCCCCCATTTAAATTGTTGTAGACTCTGTTTTAACAATTTAATTAAAATTATTAATCAAAAAACATCTCTAATTAACTGAAATCATGAAATTCAGTTGAAACAAATTAAAACAAAAATTCAGTTTTTAAGGCCTTAAGAAATAAGGTTTTTTTTTT
>JAHKKF010536325.1:7719-27739 GCA_019740295.1 Labeo calbasu
ATTAGTCATCAGTTTATTTAGAGCACTTGTTTATAATGTTTTTTCATGTAACTACATGGACTGATGTACTCTATGTGTGCAACTGCATATTTGTAGTTATGATGTGCAGTATCCTGTGTATTGCAGTAATATGTTTTTAACAGAACAGTTTGACCAAAAATGAAAATTCTGTCATTCTGTTTACTAACCTTTATGTCATTTCCAAACCTGTATGACTTTTTTCCTTCTGTGTTTCAACTGTTTTTATCCATACAATGAAAGTCTTTCTTACTACCATTCATTTGGTCTAAACTATTTGGACAAAAACTGTTTGGAACACCTTTGCCTTTTTTATTATTTTGTATTGTTCTCTGAGGTCCATTTATAATGTTATCAAGATATTTGCATCAAAAAACCTCACGTCTCACATAGGCATCTATCTTTACAGAAGCAGTGCGGAGAGCCACTTCTTGGATGCTTTTGAAACTGAAACAAGCCGCAGCTCGCCTGGTATAAATACAAGCATTGACTAGAGTGGCCACGATCAGCTCTGCAGATCTGTGCAATGTAAATAAGGGGTTATCCAAGCTTTAATGCCCCTTATTCAAGAAATGTGTAGTCAATGCTTGCATAAGCGGCCACAAATGAAGTGTTTTTTTTTTTTTAGATCAAAGTCAACCCAGTCTTATAAAAATACATACCTCTGGGTACTTTTCTGCAGCACCATTTTTACGTACCTTGCTGCACGTTTCGCGGCAGTTTTAAAAGAGAAATGTCCACTGAGTGCGAACCTGTGGCGCTAAAACACAGGTTCAATACGTGAACCCAGGCACGTTTTTATTACGTTAATATAGGTACGTATTGCTGTTTTTATTACGTTGCTTCAGGTACGTATTGTGGCGGTTCAGGTCCTACCCGATAGTGTTGACAAATGCAAAACTAATATAAAAAAGCATTTGTTGACACAAGCGTGCCATGTGAATCTTCCGTGTGTTCAGATTTTGTTCAGAACTGTTTTGTCGAACCGTAGTTACACAGGATTCATATTCTTGAGAGTTCTTCAACTCTCAAGTACATCTCTACTGCGTGAGCTACCGAACAAACCTACCAGCTATGAAAACCCATAGATATGAAGCTGGATATGTGATGCTAACATCTAAAAAGCATCTCCCAGCATATTAAAATTGTTTTGAAGTCATAACAATATTCTTCAAGTAATTGTGTGAAAATTACGCTTTATTAATCGAAACTCTGTAATCATACTTTGTGTGAAAAGGATCTTTTGATATGTATTATGATATGTATTTATTGGCATGAGACCAGGTAGATTATAGTACTTTAAACAATGATCATGTGACTTTCATGTACGCAAGGTGACCTGTAAATGCGAAAAAGCCATTTCCATTGCAGTTTTGCGAAATATTCCTTTTTCGAATTGCTTGAAAAACCACCTCGTTTTTGGAACATGTGAGGTTTTGTGAAACTGACGTGTTTCCATGAGGCGTATTTTCAGTTTGAGCAATTTGAAGGGTAACAGACATGCAGCTACTGTCAGATTCAATATAGTCGGCGCAGCATTCTGAAAATCCCGTGTTGAATTGTGCTTTGTTTACAAACGAATCTGTAGCCAAATAAAGTGAACAAAGGACCAAGTTCTTACTGACACAATCTGAAACTTCCTTAAAAATAAAGTTCATCCACTCTTTCCTAATCTTGGGATTAACTTAACTTCAATATAAGCTGTTTTTAGACTAACAATAAAGTTTTGAGTTCTGAAACTTACAGTTTTTATAGTACATGACGTCTTATATGTCAAAACATCCAAGGAATTTTGATTTCTCAGTTCATGACCCCTTTTTAAAAACTTAGTATTTTGAGTGTTGTTGTAGACAGTATTGTGATGGTAATATGAGTACTGTATCTTGTGGTCATCTGTATCTTGTGTGAATAAACATGCAGCTGTGTGGCGAATATGTTCTGGTAAGCAGTATGCTGTTTTGAGCTGAGAGGGTCTGTGTGCTCACTGGAGCAACAGCCCGGTTACATAATCTATCCAATCGGCTGCTTCCTCTCTGCACCAGGCCCTGCAGCCATGCTCATTTCAGCTCTGACCAGAAAAAAAGATGACTGAGATACATTCATAACTGTCGCAGAGATCAGAAATGGCTGTTTCACTTTAGATTTGTATTATTTAGGATTCTAGGGTTCTTACTGACGTACAGACGTGGACTGAGGCATTTCAGTTCATAGGAGCAGCTTGCAGATATTGTATAAGTCCACCTTCTTTGTTTAAAAAGGATTAAAAAGCTTTAATATCTTGCTGATGTATTAATGTTTGAGGTGCAGAGGTTCTGTTTTTCAGGTTCTATTTTTAAATAGAAACAAGGAATTCTTAAACTCCACATGACATCATCAGTGTCCATCTGTTTTTCCTTTTGAACATAATCCAGATGCTTCTTCAACATATTGCGCACTTGTTGGATGCCGGAGCCTAATCATTATTCTTCTCCTTTCCTCTTTGCAGTCGGGTGGGGTTCTATGTGAGCACCTTCCAGAACGTCTCCAGCCTGGAAGCCCGATTCCATAGGGAGATCTCTTTTGTGAGTTGGTTTAATTCCTAAAGCTCTTGTAGCTGTTCAACATGCTGTTCCTTTTAAATGTCACAAACAATGAACTGGGTGCTCGAACAACACAAAGCACATGTTCCCTCTTTGTGAGTCATACATGTTTCTAGACATGTAGTGAGTAACCCGTCATTGACATCCTAGGAACAGTTCCTGCTACATGAGGGTTTATAGAACAGTCACAAGCTACTGTGTTTTCAAGAGTGGTTTGTGACAAAATTCACAGTTTAACATAGTAAGATTAGGAGCTTTGTTTCTGAGCCATGCAGTCAGTCAAAGAAAAGCTCTCATGCTTCTTCTGAAATCTCATTTTCTTTTCAAGCTGCTAGTTGTGCTGTAGCTATTACTCATGAAAGACAGATAATGTGTGTGTGCGCGTGTCTGTTTTTTAAATCACAGAAGAGACACTGATGAACGACTGAGCGATATTTATAGGGCTATTTAACTCTTTAACAATGCAGTGTGGGAGAGCAACTTTTTTTTTTAAATGCGCTGCCTGCCAATAGATTAACTTTTAAAATACTCTTTGAATACTGAATATTGCTCTTTAATTTTCTAGTATTGGAAATTAATCAGTGCTACCACATCTGTCATTATCTGTCATTTTGGGTCCACGACCTGAAGGTTATAATGTTTTAGCTAGGAACTCCGTATTGGTACATTATGTATATTATTAGACACAGCATGTGGCCGTCAGTGGGCATCAGTGCATTGTTAAAGACTTTTTTCGCCAGAAGGGGTTTACAGTGCAGCTCGGCACAGAAGCTGCAGCAAAGGTCTGTTCTATTTGTGTCAGTGTGATCAGAGGACAATGCATCACTCTATTGACGCATACATTATTTTTACTTTTATTAAAGGAAAACCATTTGCTTTACTTAATTTCTAAAACATCATTGAGCATTCATTGTTCACGAAGGTGATGATGAATTCTTATAATTAACATATTATGGTTCACATACCATGGTTATATTTACGACTGAGATCATGTACAAGTTAGTGCGGGCACAAAAGCATATTCAGCAGCACCACAGTACCTGCATGACAACATTTATTTCACTAAGGTTGCCTAAGGCAAGTATTAGTAATTGTGCTTGAGTTCTTCTCATAATTATTTTTTTCTCAATGTTTTGGACCCAGCTCTGTCACAAGCTGTATGAAGTGATGAATAAGCTCGCTGAACAGCACTCGGACAAAATGTTCACGATTCAGGGAGCACCCAGGTAGGGAACAATCTTTAACCTCCATTAACCTCCCTGCACAGAATGTACTTATCCACTGATGGAACTGATGGTTGAACATAGTAGACAAAGATTGAAGTATCATCCTGTTATAATGTTTAATATTTGTTATTTTGAAAGATGATAAGAAAACAAGATTACTGCCCATAATTCTGACCTTTAATCAAACATTTATATGGTTTGTTCGTGTTCGTCCTGTTACAGAGTGAAACGGTAAGTGGAATAGCATGGACTATTGTGTATAGGCATTGGAGATTTACTTCCTCTAAAGTGTTCTTGGTTTAAAAAGGAAAATGAAAGAACACCTTTGCTCTTTGTGAGAGAACATCTTTGAGTGAGTAAATGTCCTGTGCACAAAATTGGTTTGTATTGCAGAGGACCCCTATAGTTCAACAGCACTGTGTTTGAAGCAGATGATAGTGTTTAGTTTTGTAGATCTAGTTTAATTTTAGTGATTATCAAACTTGTCCTATAATGTAGGTGCATCATTACATCCAAATATACAGTCAAAGTGAAAAGCAGGTGATAAGCAGAGCTCATTGTTATAGAAATGATAAAAAGTTAAATGGTATTTGGATACAATGGAAAACTGTGACGAAGTAAGACCATCTCTTAAATGTGACATATCATGAAAATCTGACTTTTGCCATGTTTAAGTGCTATATTCGGGTCACAAGTGCATCTACCGACCCAGAAAACATAAACAACAAGTAAAATTTGTTTTGGTAAGCTTTTTAAGTCTGTGAAAAACGAGCCGCTCAGATTTCACTCCCCTGTGACGTAGAAATGGGATCTTATTGTAATATTACCACCCCTTAGTCTGCACATTTCCACCTACGGTGCCGCCGTTGTGTTTTCGCAAGCAACAACAGTGTACAAGTTCTAACACAATGGCAGAGCATGCTAACTAACTGTTCTGTCGTTGGCTGCACAGACGAGCACAGAACACTATTTAAAGTCCCAGCTTCAGAGGAGACAAGAGAGCAGGGGATTTATTGATATATTTACTTTATATTACGCTGCTGCCACACAGATCTAATATAAACATGCCAATTCTTTCCCACCTGTTTACCTTCACAGACATAACCGACTGTTTTTGTAACTCATGTGTTTTACAGAAGCTTGTGTATTTGACAGTTTAAGCGCAATAAAACATGAAAGAGAACTTAATTTAGTACTCACATGCCGTGTGACAGCCGCTTTCTGTGTATGTGCTTCGGATGTGTGCGCTCAGAAAACAGTATATCAAAAGTTTGAACGAATATGGTTTAAAACGTATGATTTCAGTGCAACAGGCATGATAATCAAAACCAAACAGATTTTTTTTCGCAGAGTATCTGAGGCAGGAGCTATAAAGGCACAGCCTTGTTCTGGAAAGGGGGGCGTGGAGCAGCAGCTCATTTGCATTTAAAGATACATGCACAAAACTGCGTTTCTGCTTCCACTTAAAATAGGCATTTTCAAAATGATCTGTGGGATATTTTGAGCTGAAATCTCACAGACACATTCTGAGGACTCCTGAGACTTGTATTACATATTGTAAAAAGGAGCATAATAGGGCTCCTCTAAAGAGATCGCATAGCAAAGTCTGGACCCGTTGGTTGCAAGCTGCCCTTCATAGAAATCTCCACTCTGATCTAGTGACAATAATATATTCAGAATTAAAAAAGCCATATTGAGTCAAGATGTTATTTGTGCCATTTTTGATTGACAGCGACTCAGGGCCCCTGAGATTAGCCAGGACTCCCACCCCGCCTGATGATGAGAGCCCTGACAGCAGCCCAGCTGCCAGCCCCAACCACACACTAAGGCCTACATCACCTGGTCCACCTCGACCCAAATCACCTTCACAGGTAGGGCTGAAACCCCTCAAAGTCCTGCAGCATTCCGAATGAAGATTAAGTAGTTAGGAGGCTTGCAGTTTATTCATGTGTAGCACTAAAATTAGTACAAAATATTCTCCTTGACTAGTATTTGTGAGGTTTTGATTTGCGAGGTTCAAAGATACACATGGTATCTCTTAATATCAGCTCAAGATGGGACCTCCAAAACCACCTCCTCCAAAAGTTACTCCAACCAAGGAGCTCCAACAAGAGCAGATAATCGACCTGTTCGATGGAGGCTTTCCTGAGATCAGTGTTACATCACCACAGGTGAGTGAGAATTCACTTATTTTACTGGCAGCATGGAAAAAGAAAAATACTTTCTAACTTGTTCATTTTATTTTTATGTTCTTACTTTAGCCAAACGAGAAACCCGGAGAATCTCTCCTGGACTTGGATTTTGATCCGTTCAAGCCTGATGAAAGTACACCTATTGGGCAGACCCAGTCACCCATATCTCAGGTCCTTCCTCACACTGTGCTTATTTTGTTATGAATTATAGACAGTAGGATGTCAAATAAAAATTTATATGGCTTAGCAATCCTTTCTGCTTTTACTTACATAACATTACTCAATCAGTAAGGAAATAGAATTTCAATTCTTGCATATTTTTTTCTTACAGACATTACCTTGGGATCTTTGGTCTGTAAGTCTGCTTTCTTTGCCTGTACTCTTTGATCTGATGTAAAGGAGAGAAATCTTGGTGCTATTACTAACATGGTGACAGAATCCTGTCTCCTGTCCTGTCAAAAGAAGTGGCCTAGATTTGTAGTTTTTTAATAAATTGGCACTGACATGAAATGTGAAGATATCGCTGTAATTTCATGACAAGCTTACAGATGTTCCTATCGAGCATTAATCTGACAGCAAATACCTCTGATGTCTCTGTTCATTTCTAGGGAAATGCTGCACAGCCTGCACAGCCTGTAAGTAATGACTGGAGAGTGTGTTTTAGTAGAAAGCAATTGCAAATGTAATTAAAGTTCATGGCAGATTTAACCTCCAGCTTTCGAGACTTGGCAAATGGCAAATAACTTCTTGAATGTTCATTTATTCATTAATGTTACAAATTAGAAATCTGTCTCCATTTCTCCAGTTGTTCTCAATCAAAATATTCCTACTTTGCTTGTCTGTTTTTGGACAAATCTGTCTTATTTCGCCGCCTGCTCTGTCTGCCCCCTACTCTGTGGGCCCCCATCATGGGGGAACCTTATTTGGACAGTAACCACTTGTTACCTTTCTTTCCTTGATCAGGCTGCAGATGCTGGCTTCACTGCCAACTGGGCAGCTGACTTTGGCTCTTCTGCCACTACGGGCACAGAGGAATCTGCAAATGCTCAACCTGCAGCGGATGGGCAAGGATGGCCACCTGCCGAAGGTTGGCCTACAGAGGCACCATCACAGCCTCAAGGAGAGGCAGCCACAGATGAGGTTAGAGCCTGGAATCCGGAAAGCTATCCTGAGCCAAACCCAGACTGTGATCCTTGTGATGTGGGGGGTGGCGAGGCCAAGCAACAGCATCCAGAACAGGGGAAAGAGAGTGTAGAGCAAGGTCAGACAGACTGGGCTAAAGATCAAGTGGAATGGGCAGAAGAAAAGGCAGGTTGCGGGTCAAACGAGAGAGATGCAGAGGAGACAGTGGGATTGCAACCAATGCCTGGAATTATTTTCACCAATGAATTTGGTCAGGAGATTCAGGATCCCACAGAGGGCATAGGGGGAGATAGTTCCAGATGGGGCTTTTCTGGCCAGGTTGATCTAGATGGATCCGGGTCAGAGTATGAGACTGCTGAAGAATGGGGTGATGTCCCAGGACAAAACGGTGGGTGGGTCAGTGCAGATGATGAGCTTGAATGTGCCGAGAATGAGAATCCAGTTGTGGCACCAGAACAAGGCACTGTGGCCCAAGAGGGCTTTGCAGACTGGGGCACGGCTGATAGTGTCCCCGAGCAGATTACCCCTGCTGACTCTGGGTTTGGTGGCGATGCATTTGCAGCCAACTGGGATCAGCCTGAAGCAACACCATGTGTCTCAGAGCTTGAAAACGAAAGCTTGGATGAGTCACTTTCAGACCCAGCCAAAGCAGGAGCAGAAACACCTCAAAATGTTCTTGAATCTACTCCAAGTTCAGACCCATTTGACACCGAAGGTAATGATCCATTTGGAACAGGGGATGATCCTTTTGCAGCTTCAGGGGATGACCCATTTGGCACGGGAAACGATCCATTTGCCTCCTCAAACCAAGATCCCAGTGGCTTTTCTGGGAGTGATCCTTTTGCTAGTACAGGTAGCGATCTTTTTGGTACTGAAGAGCTGTCAACAGAGAGTCCAAAAAGTGGGTTTCCTTCCGATCCGTTTGCAGAGACCCCGCCAGCAGGTGAAGGACAGTGGGCAGCAGACCCCTTCGCCACTGAATTCTCATCAGACCCTTTTGCTACTGGGGGCAATCAGGACCCATTTGCTAACGAGATCACATCTGATCCTTTTGCCAGTGAAAGTGGCGGAGACCCATTCACCAGTGAGAACAACCAGGGGTGGGCAGGGGGTTGGGAATCCATTGGGACAAAGGAGAGTGATGAACAAGGAAAAGACTCTGATGTCTTTGATGACAAAACTGGACATGCCAACGGGTTTGCCCAGTGGGCAGCTTTTCCTACACCAGGTGCAGACTCTGAGAACTCCAGTAAGGGCTCCTGGCAGGAGGTGAGTGATAGCAGTGGCTTCTTCTCTTCTGATGGCCAAGGAAACTTTACAGCAGGCTGGCCAGGTGAGGCTGTTTCATCTCAAGACCCCTTTACCTCCTTCCCTGGGCAACAAGACACCTCTAATGCTAAAAGCACCATTGCAGAGGACCAGGTCTGTCATAAAGAGCCAGAGAACTCAGACCTGTCTGAAGACGAAGTTGCAAACCGGAGATATGGAAAGTTATACCAAGAAATAGATACAGAGCTGGAAGAGGTACCTGACTTCCTGCTACTCTGCTTAGCTTAGTGTAGAGTAGACTACAGCAAGAATACTCCCCTCCTTTCCTGCCTGCAGATGAAGTACTGTTTTCCTGCTACAAAACCCTTTGGACCCTGGAACCCCTCCCACAGTCCACAGTCCCAAGACCTGTTCTCCTCTCTCTCCTTCGCTTGCTTACATCGTTTGTTGGTTTTGCTAAATTCAAGTAGAATTTACAATTAAAATACATGTCTTTGAGGGTTTACATGCTAATTACTTATTTAATTTGGTTTAGGTGTCCAACAAGGCTTTTAACGGATTTTCTAAGGTAAATAGAAGCTTAGGAAGTCTGCTCTAACTTTTCAATAGATTAAAAGAGAATTCATAATGGCATTATGAATTACTGTCAGTGTGGCCAAACACAACAGTGTGCTAGCATAATAGCATTTTAGCAATGCTTAGAATTGGTGGATATTGTAAAAACAAAAAAATGCATACATTATGACATACATTATGATAGAACTTGGTGTTAAAAATAATTGTGGCCCTGATTTAATACACCTAATGGTGTTTTATATCTAATGCTGTGATGATCCCTACTAATTCCTCTTCCCTAAAAGATCCAATTAACCATTTCTCACAGGAATTATTTTGAAAAAAATAATTTCCAGTCTAACCTAGCTGATTATATGTTTTAGATTTCATACCAGTAAATTTGCCTAACTCTACCTTTTATTCTCTCTCCTATTTTTTAGGATGCAACAGTCCCAACATTTGTGGCCGACTTTGATAAGATGGTGAGTTGACAGTCTTTTCATAGTGAAGATAGATTTTGACTGTAATGCTCTGTACTATTCCTGAAAAAAAAAAAAAACTCTTAATAGGTGTCAGTGGGTTCCATAAATGTTTCTTTGTAATATTATTTTTTTGTGTCAGCTTTTCATATGCGTTGTTATCAAGACAATACTTTTGTTGACATTTGAACATGGTTTTAAACATATGGGTTTTGATACTGGTCCACTAGTAATGGTGTCATTAGACATTCTTTGATATTGTTCTCTTATAAATGTATATAAAGTCTGAGGCTGAGGCCCCAGAGGGTGATGTAGCTGAAGGAGAAGGTGAAGCAGCCCCAGCCTCAGAACCTGAGGGTGGGGAAGGTCCTGTCACCACTCCCCCCGCAGACACACAACCAGAGGAGATCACTGCTTCAAGCCCTCCTGCAGAGACGGCCACAGTGAGTGACAAAGAGTTAAACTCTTAACGTCATCAGAAATATCGTCATCACTGTCATCATCAACACCATTATCAACGTTTTTACATCAACGCTTTCCATCATTTCGATCAACATCCTCATCAGTTGTCCTGATCATCATCTTAATTTACATCACACTGTTGATTCCATTTTTTCATTTTCATTAATATCGGTGTTTTTAGAATTCATCATCATCATCATCTTCCATCAGTGCATAAAACATGATCATTGCCCTTGGTGTCATGATGTGATCGTCAGGTTATGTTTTGGCTGCATAAACATGCATTCCCTCATATCAAATTGATCAGAAATAAGCTGTAGCCATTGATCATATCTGTGTACTGTTGTTTATAAAGAGCACTGTGGAGTCTCCAGTGTCTGCTGAGACTGAGGCAGCTGAGCAGGCTGAGGTATGTACCTCTGAAAAATAATTCAAAACAAACTGCCTGCATGCTGGCCATTTTACTATTTGCATTTTAAAAACCCATATGTTTTGGAAAAGAAACTTTTTCTGGTGTTATTTAAAACATTTGATGTGTTTTAACATTGATTTAACAAATGCTTTAACATTATTTTTGTATTACTGACATAACTGTACATAAACATATTTATTATATTGTTGACATCAGGGTCGGAAATTAACTTTTCCATTAAGGGGCAACATTTGCCCGTGGAATTGTTTCCAAGGGCATTTTTTCCATTTGTGAGGGCAATTTTATTATCACCTTATTATTATAAAAACCATATGTTGTCTTTAATGTCAAATACTTAAATTTACCCAATTTAATCAATATTTTAAACATTAACAAGACTGTTAAAATTATACATGTAAAAAACAGTAGCTCATAGGGCTGCAAAATTATGACAAAATTTATTGTAGATTATTGCTCTTTATATCGTAATAATAATTATTAATATCGATATAGAAAACAATATAAAAACATTTTTGTCTGTGTTTTTAACACATCACATTTTGGCTTCATAGACAAACATGTCAGTCCATGACGTTAGCCAAGTCTTGCAAAAGTTATGCAAAAAATCCCGTAATAATCACAGAAGCTATGAAATCTTTAATCTTTTATTTACATCATGTCTGCACTGTTGTTTATGATGAGGGAATTTGCGAGTGTGCGCACTCATCAACAGCTCCGACGTTTTCAGAGCTGACTAATCTAAGCATCTCTGATTGGCCAATGCATTCCTTAAGTTCAACAGAAATGCGTTTGATTGGTTATATAGCTCAACGCTGCACAAAACAGCGCATAAAAGCAATCTGATGCAGTGAGCGAATCTAACTGTAGTTCCACGAATTGACACTTTTCAGTAATTTTCACATTTAATTTTAATCGCGACAGCCTTAATACATTGTTTAAAGAAGAACTCTATTTCCAGAACAACAATTCACAAATAATTTACTCACCCCCTTTTCATCCAAGATGTTTATGTCTTTCTGTCTTCAGTTGTGAAGAAATTATGGTTTTTGACTTGATTGGTGCCCCGATTTTGAACAAAGGGCTCTAAATGATCCCAGCTGAGGAAGAAGGGTCTTATCTAGCTAAATGATCTGTCATTTTTTTTGGAAAATAAAAACTGTTATACTTTTTAAGCACAAAAGCTTGTGTAGCACAGGCTCAGGGATGCGCGTTCACAACACTACGTACTATTGAATCACGTTGAAAGGTCATGCGGAACGTAGGCGGAACTACAGACCCAGTGGTTACAAAGACTAAGAAAGTGCAAGTAAGTTTGTAAACGCTGTTTACAAACAAAAAGGTACAATGATGTCATCCTCTCAAGTTGTAGGAGAAAATAAGATGGAGTTTTTCGCCATACTCAGTACACAGACGATGAATTTGCACTTGATTCGTAGTAGTGATGGGAAGTTCGGATCATTTTACCGACTTGGACCTTTGAGTCTCGTTCAGCAAAATGAACAAATCTTTTTTCACGTCATTTAGTTCATTTTTAGCAAAATATAATTAAAATGTTACGTGTTACTTCCCTAACACATCTACTGCTTACACAAATGTTGATCACACTACAAACAAGACAAAACTGTAATGCTATAAGAAACAGAAAAGATTAATTCATTGTTTACCTGGGTCTTTAGTCTATGATTAGCTCACCTCACCTCATCTCTTATCTGACAAGTTTTCGGGTTTGAGTCGTTCGTTCATCACAAACGAACGACTCGAAAACCCGAAGACTCGAAACAGGTGAACTAATTCCAGTACAGAACCTAATAGGATGTTGCGCATGCACGACTGAATGAATCACTCCCCGAGGCGACTCATTCTT
This sequence comes from Labeo calbasu, assembly GCA_019740295.1. Taxonomy (NCBI): domain Eukaryota; kingdom Metazoa; phylum Chordata; class Actinopteri; order Cypriniformes; family Cyprinidae; genus Labeo; species Labeo calbasu. The sequence goes on from JAHKKF010536325.1 coordinate 19,940, forward strand.
CTCGAGTCATATTAAAGATTTGTTCAAATGAAAAAAACGTACAAGAACGACCCATTACTAATTCATAGCATCGTGGACGCACATCTCAGACCCTGTGCTACACGAGCTTTTGTGTTTAAAAAGTATACAAATTTTTTAAAAAAAATTACAGATTGTTTCACTAGATAAGACCCTTCTTCCTCACCTGGGATCATTTAGAGCCATTTGAAGCTGCATTTAAACTACATTTTGGAAGTTCAAAATTGGGGCACCAACGAAGTCCTAAAAAACCATAATTTCTTTATGACTGAAGACAGAAAGACATGAACTTCTTGGATGACAAGGGGGTGAGTAAATTATCTGTAAATTGTTGTTCTGGAAGTGAAGTTCTCCTTTAATTGTGCAGGGGCATTTTTTGCCTCTTTGTGTTGAATCTATGGGGCTTTTCAGTTCATTTTGGTGGCATTTTTGCCACAAGCCCTCGTTAGTTTCTGACCCTGGTTGACGCTTTAATTTTTTTCCATACGCAAATTGCATACGCTACCAGTGCAAACTCTGACTTTTCTTTTTCTCATGTGTTAGCCTGTTACATTTTTAAGTTCTTTTTATGGAGGTGAATTTTAATTTGTTAATTAATTTGTGTTTAATTTGTATAAAGTGGCATACCAATTATTATATGTTTTATTACTTTTTTGTAAATTACACATGCTTTGGGATCGGTTTTAAGTAGTGGTTTTATTTTGCATTAGGAACAGTAGGATGTCAGCAGCACAGTTATGTAGTTACACTTTGGTTGAGTCTGAGAATTTTGTTGTTGATGAAAAAGTCTCAACCGTTCTTTAGCTTCCAGTTGAGGACATAGAAAAGGAGCAACCCAGTGAAGAAACCCCGGTAACTATAACTTATGTCTAATAAATGACATAAGAGAAACTCAAGTCATATGCAGCACTGTCGCATATGTGCTTGGTTACGTACTGTATCTAGACACAAATTCTCTTTCTCTTTAGAAACAGCCTTTTGGCATTTGCAATGTGTCAAAATAAATTATGTATGAGATACAAGATATGACAGGAAAACAGGTGGTGTTATTTGGAAGTATAACAGAAATTGAAGATAGCATTCATGTTTTTTTATTTGCATGTAGGAATCTGCTTCCGTCCAAGAAACACAGAAGGAGTCACCTACAGAGGCGGCTCTGGTAAATTTCACTTCTGTAATCTTATTATTTCACTGCCTTCCAATTATGAAATCAGTACCGCTTTTTATTATTAGTGAAGGCCTTTTAGTATCAAATCCTTCATTACTACATTTAAACATGTTTTCAGTAGTTCACCGAGATGTTTGAGCATCTAGGCTCTGATACGGATGAGTAGTAACGGATATGAAGGGAAGCCAGATACTAACATGACCACAGAGACAGATTTGTTGACTAATCACTGCAGTATGTGTCATTATTAATTTGAATAAATGAATGTGTAATGTTGCTGACAACCACATTTTTTTGTGCGTAGGCTACTTTTGAGGATAAAGAGTCTCCCATTGAAGAGACTCCGGTAACTATAAGTCTTAATAGATCAATTACTTTTTGTTGTACTGTTGTTATATTTTTGTTTCATGCTATTATTTCAACATTTCTATGTAAATATGTACTGTGTTTTTTTATGTTTGCTAGTTGTTTTGTATTATCATGAAGCCATATGAACATACATTTATTTAAACATTTTTTATTCAAACACTTATATTGCCAGATATTTCCTGTCTACCCAGTTGGGCTTCCTTTCAATTTCCATTCTTAATATTTTAAGTGAGTGCAATAGAATACCTTGTAGCATAGAATTATTTACATATTATATAGAGTTTAAATATTAAATTGTCATCTGGCTTCATATGAAACTTGGTGTGGTTACCAAACTGATGCACTGGGACAGGATGGTAGCCACACATGTCATTATTTAGCCTTGCAGAATGCTTTTTTAACAGTATGTGTTGATGGATGGAGACTTCAAACATGTGCTGTGGCATTAATCAAAACCTATAACCCATCTTTTTGTTTATGTGTATGTATTTTAAGTTTTTTTTTGTTTGAGGGTACAATGAGCAGTTGCAACACCTGGCAGTGCAACAACAAACACCATCCAGTTCTGATGTGATATATTCTTGTTCCAAACACAAAACTTTGATTTTAGATTCAGAAACAATTAGAAGGCTAACACTGCCAATGTTTATGCCATTTCTGATTGTACCTTTAATTAATTTTCATTTCATGTTTTCCTTTTCTGTTACAAAATTTTGATCCACATAAGGTTGCACAATTAAAAGCCAATTAAACTGAGATGATGTTATAACCCGACAATTCCCTTGCTTACTGAACCTTTAAATAGCGACTTAACTGATGACTATTATTACCCCTTTAATCACCATTTTCGGTTTCCATGGTGACTCCATTCTTACATCATCGTAACGGCCAGTAATTTTACATTCTCTCTTTCTACACTCATTACGTGACTAAGCAAGTGGAGCAAAAATGTTTAGGGGTTATTATAATCTATGCATCTATGTGTAGTTGAATCTGAATTCAGCAGTTTTAAATTGTAGGGATTACAGTTATTCTTGGGTCATTGTTGAATAAGTTAGTTAGAACTTACTGATGACTTCTTCACATGTATATTGAGATCATATAGTCACTATGATCTGAGGAATGTTCACCCATACAGTTGAGGTCATAAGTTTACATACACCTTGCAGAATTGGCAAAATGTTAATTATTTGACCAAAATAAGAAGGATCACACAAAATGCATGTTATTTTTTTATTTAGTACTGACCTGAATTAGATATTTGACATAAAAAATGTTTACATGTAGCCCAAAAGAGAAAGTGATAGTTGAATTTATAAAAATGACCCCGTTCAAAAGTTTACAAACAGTTGATTCTTAATACTGTATTGTTACCTGAATTATCCACAGCTGTTTTTTGTTTAGTGATGGTTGTTTATGAGTCCCTTGTTTTTCCTAAACGGTTAAACTGCCTGTTGTTCTTCAGAAAAATCCTTCAGGTCCCACAAATTCTTTGGTTTTTCAACATTTTTGTGTATTTGAACAACTGAGGGATTCGTATGCAACTATTACAAAGGTTCAAACGCTTACTGATGCTTCAGAGGGAAACACAATGCATTAAGAGCCAGGGGGTGAAAACTTTTGATCAGAATGAAAATGTGTACATTTTTCTTATTTAGCCTAAATATCACATTTTTTTTATTTAATACTGTCCTTCATAAGCTACAGAAGATACTTACATGTTTCCCAGAAGACAAAATAAATTTACCCTGATCTTCAAATTCAAAAAGTTTTCACCCCCGGTGCTTACCTTCTGGAGCATCAGTGAGCATTTAAAACTTCTGTAATAGTTGCATATGAGTCCCTCAGTTGTCGTCAGTGTGAAAAGATGGATCTCAAAACCATACAGTTATTGTTGGAAAGGGTTCACATACATAAAAATGCTGAACAACAAAGATTTTGTGGGACCTGAAGGATTTTTCTGAAGAACAGCGGTCAGTTTAACTGTTCAGGACAAACAAGAGACTCATGAACAACTAGCACTAAACAAACAACACAGTATTAAGAATCAAGCGTATGTAAACTTTTTAATAGGGTACATTTTATGAATCCAATTGTTATTTTTTCTTGTAGACTATATGTAAACATCTTATTCAGGTCAGTACTAAATAAAAAGTAACATGTATTTTGTCTGATCCCTCTTATTGTGGTAAAATAATTACCATTTTGCAGATTGTTGTATGTAAACTTTTGACCTCAACTCTCCTACTTACTGCCAACAGGCAGTGGTCATCCACTATGAATCATGACCCCGTTCCTTCATGCCGTCTGTTGAACATTTCTCCCTAACCAAAGTACTTGACTTTTGGTAAAACTCAAGTCTGTTTTTTTGAGAACTGACTTGCCATTCCACATGAGGGACAGTTTTAACCTCAAAAGTTAAACTGGTCCCTGCACCCCTCATTGTGACACTCTGAGTGCTCCCCTCCGTGGTGCCGTAAACCGATCCATCCACACGAGTGGCTTGTGTTGAGTGTTCAAGCACTGGCTCTCACTCCTGAGCACCTCTTCTAGACTATAGATGCCAAACCAGAGGAAGAGGCCAGTTCACTAGAAGCCAAACCAGGAGATGAACCAGATAATGTTGAGCCCAAACCGACAGATGAACCAGATAAGGTTGACACCCAACCAGGAGAAGTTCCTGATAATATTGAGCACAAACCAGGAGATGCTCCTGATAATGTTGAGCCCCAACCAGGGGATGAAACCAGTAAGGAGGGTGCTGCAAACAATGGGAAAGAGGAGGTAGATATTCACATGTGATTCTGCACTTTGGTATGCAGGCCATTGACAAGACCCTGGTTTCTTTATGTAGTCATTTATGGCTGTATTTTAATACTCTCTGATAGCTGGAATTGAATCAAAATGCTTTGAAACAAAACTGTTCTGCTGAGTTTTTATTTTGTGTTATTTTTGTGATGTCTGAAATGTCACAATTAGTTTTCAGTAGGAGAAGGAGTTAATGTTAGTCAATAAAAATACAATTGTTCATTGTTTGTTCACATTACTTCATAGCGCATTGACTAATGTAAACAGATACAGCTTTTGATTTTAAAAATGTATTAGTGAATCTTTAAATTATTATGAACATAGTCATCTGATGTTAACAACTGAAACCTTATTGTAAACTGTTACCCATTTTTCTTTTATTCAGTTGTTTTTAATTTATCACATTTCTTAAGTATGCATTATCTGTAACTGTGTAATGTTTCATGTGTTTTATGTAACTGTGTCAAGCTACTTGTCAAAAATATACTTGTATATCTTACTTTTAGGTTTGTCACTTGAGTTGCATGTTGAGTGATGCTGTTTCTTTGCCTCACCTTAGGAAAAGATGCCTATCCCTTCTGTTGTTATTGAGCCTGCCTCTAGTAATGAGGGTGATGATGACCGTGATGGTGATATCACATCTCCAATAGGAACCAGTGGCAATGGGGTGATCCCTGAATGCCAGACAACCAAAGACATCTCCTCTGAAATGCCTCCTGGATTCCTTTTCAAGGTGAATATAAAGCAAACACAATTTTAGTACAGGATAATGTACAGTCGTACATTCATCTTGCATTAATTACCTGCTGACTGTACATTATTCTTCTAATTGCAAGGCTATTCGTCAAATAAATAAATGTGTGGTTATGAAATATTAATCCATATTGTAATGTGCAAGACTTCTGATTCATTAGTCACTCACTGTACAGAAAAAAATGTGGTAAACTGTAAAATCATTTGTTTTATCAATTTTCAACGCGGAAGTAAGCCTATGGTTGAGACTTCCTGTTTATCAGCGGCTTTAGGAAAATAACGAGAAGAATAACAACATCAGTTAACGGTAAAACTGTTTGCACTACAAACCACCCTTACGAAAATTGACCATGGTTTTATTATAGTAAAAGTGTAGTAACCAGTGTTTTTTGGCATATTGATTCGTTTTTACTACAAATGCCATGGTTAAACTATGGTTAGAATGCCAAAACCATGGTTAATTTGTAGTAACCATGATTAAAATATATATTTTTTTGGTTTTATTTATAGTAAAACCATGGTTAATTTTCGTAAGGGCAGTGTGTTAAGAAAATACATTAAAGAATATGATAAAACACACAAATTTGCATTATCAAGCACCAAAACCAGCTGTTTTGTTCAGCTAAAAATAGCTGGAAGCTGATGAGACCAGAAACCAGAACCATAACATTTACAAATGACCGCGCCTACTCTTATGGGAAAAATAAGGTGTATAAATCAGCTGTGTGTTTCTGATTTATCATAACAAATAACCATTTGTAACATCAAGCGTCATAATATACTTTTTTTGTAGAGCTAACTTACAATATCTGGAAGTTGCTGAAACCGGAAGCCCTGGCTTGCACGTTTAACCTAAAAATCACCGTACCCGTAATTACCTTTAAAATAAGGTGGCTATAGAGTAACCTTAACAGTTCCTTCAAGAAAACGAGACCATTACAGTGTATAAAACTTTCGACGAGCACTGCAATAATGTACTGTCGCTAGTCTTTAATAATTTTCACTACAATCGATAACTGAGACACAAGATGGCGCCGGTTGCGTTTATGAAAAGAGAGACATAGTAAACATGTGACCGCCAGATGGCGCCATTGACAAATCAGAATAGTGTATTCTAAAGAGCCATGGAATAAAAATGAACACATTGAAAACGACCAGCTTTACTGTACATCAAGATTCTTATTATGCTGTTTTGCAGGTTGAAACGATGCATGATTTTGAAGCAGCAAACCCAGACGAACTGGAGCTGAAGAAAGGAGACATTGTTTTGGTAGTACCCACAGAGCTATCTGAAGATCAGGTATGATTTGTCTTTAATGTTTACCTTTTGTTTTATTCTCTTAAGATGATCATAACCTAATGCTTATTTTGTTATTTCTTCAGGATGCTGGTTGGCTCACTGGCATCAGAGAGAGCGACTGGGAACAGCGTGGCACCTCGGCTCAAAAAGGACTGTTTCCTGAAAACTTTACACAGCGTCTGGAGTAAATGACTTCAACGTACAGATCTGGACGTATATACTTGCCGTGAAGTCTGATGTACTGATGACAGCTGTCGATCAGACTAGGCAAATACCACATAAGAGGAAATAACACAATCTACTAACGAAGCAAGAGGAGACACAAATACCTACTCAGAGCATAAAGAAAATAACCAAGCATGACGTGATAGTATGGTCAACCTTTTCTCGCAAAACCAAGATAAAATCCCTGTTTTTTGTTTGTTTACCTGTGAGCAGCAACGACTTGATGTGTGCTTTGTTGGAACTCTGGTGACCTCCACATGTAATCTCTGTCTGTCTAAAGAAGAACTAAAGTGAGAGTTTCCCCTCTAAAGACAAAAAAGCTACCTTATCCTCTCTGCACCAAGTGTATTGTATTGACTTTGTTGCTCTGCAGCGAATTTTATCAGAATTTGTAGTGATATGATCTATTTAACCATTCTAAGTGTTACACAAAACTTAGGTGTTTTCTTTGAGATATTTCAGATATAAATGTGACATTGCATCATCGTTAGTGTTCTCTGTAGTTTCACGGCTGGCCGTGCGCGGCTGTGGTGGTGGTATTTGGCATATATTTGATATTGACATAGTTTATGGCCGAGACTTTCAGTGTTTATGCCAAATTAATCCAAGTCCTCTTGATGAATATGGATATGTGTTGAGTTTACAGCATGAGAAATGTTGTGAGAAGAAATCTGAAATAGTGCACCCGGCTAATACAGCTTTGCAAAACACGACATGTAGCTCCCTATAATTACAGACATTATGTGTACTATACTCACAAGGACATAAATACAGAACCTATCCTTGAATGGACGTGGAAATATTAATTTGTGAATGATGTTTTATGTTTGGAGAAATTGTATTTATTCAACTTTATATTTTTTAAGCCAATGATGAGTGGGAAAGTTTGGGGCGGGAAATCTAAAAAAATATGCAATATATGTAATTGGTTGATAGAGTAATCATTGTCTTCATTGTTTGGTTCTGAGATGAAAAAAACAGCATCACTCCTGTGTTCGTATTGTTAGCCTCACTGTAGAGCATTTCTGTGATGTACATATCTGTGCTAATTTAACTGTAAAGTGAATAAAGAATAGTTCATATGAGTCGTGGTTCATTTTCACAAATGGAAACAGCATCAGTATAAATATATAAAAATATCAAAATAAAATATATAAAA